>PVJO010002379.1:0-145248 GCA_004026905.1 Hystrix cristata | reverse complement strand
AAAAAAATTAAAAAAAAAAAAAAAAGTATGACAACTTAGAATGAGAGACTTACATTTAGAGATACGCTTAGCAACTGTTCTCTCCACAGTAAGTTAAATGTCAGCTTGAGCTTTTAAAACAGGTAACGAAACACCTACAGCAGCTACAGGGTTTTCTCTCACACACTCCCACTAACTTTTTTACCTCTTCCCCTATGGGTAAACTATAGAGTTTAATTAACACAGTTAACAGCAGCCTGCCACATTGCTTTTAGATATCTGCCAGTAATATATACCCATGGGATACTCTAGAGACTGATTTCAACCAAAAATAAAAATAGATAAACAGAGCTCAAACAAAATTAAAACTGAGTCTGGCTGCCCACACTTATTTTCACACATGAGGAAAAATAGCAGTTCTCTTAGAAGCCTCAAGCAGACACATCTTTAGAACACAATGTTAAAAATATGCACCCCTCCCCTCAATTCCTCTACCTGTTTCTCACTCAAAGCTGTGATTTTGGCTTGGAGTTCATGAAGCTGTTTCTTTAAGTCAGCATTCTGATTGGAAAGAAAAAATATCTGTGAGAAAGATATTCATTTGTTAACAGAATAGTAGCAAGAAGACTATGCATACTGTATTACAAATGCTGAAGCAACCTTAACTGCTTAGCCAATCAAATCTGCCATGCATTAAATCACAATCATAATATCACTCTCTAATGCATAAATCCTAAACATGGGCTCCTAAACCCAAAATAGGGGCACCTTTTTGTAACTGTTTTAAATTACAAGTTTTATATTTTAGCATCTTATACTATCATAGTACCTTACTATTGTAAAAATACTGTTATACTTTATAGAAAGTATAAGTTGACACAAAAGCTAAAGCTCCACTAATTAGGCAAAAACAGCAATAAGTATTCATACCCTCCATGCTTAGCAGCATTATCAACAGACGAGGTTTTTCTCTACCGTCCTCTTCCTTGTTTAGTAAAATACATTTGTTATTTTAGCCTAGATTTGAAAAGCTGTCAGTACTGTAACTGCCTTAACACTACATCATTCAAATTAACACACTGACTACCAGGGCATTTTCTCAGTTCTAAAATCCTAGGAATCAAAAAAGAATACTATTTTTGATGAGATACACTGAGCGTGCTTGCCTTTTGCTCAAGTTGGGGGAAATGTAAATTAAAGTTTTCAAATGCTTAGCACAGCAAGAGAACCTACTAGCAGACTGAACACCAATGAGAACCTACTTTTTTACTTGATCATTTCATACACAGTTCTTTCAATTTACCCTGGTTGGCCTTCTCTCAGGTTTGGGCATGCACCCTTCTCTCAACTAAATTTCAAGTTTACTTTATTTGTACTTTTTTCAAGTGTGCTTGATGTAAGTCTTCTCTAATAAGATCGCCTATTATCGCTTTCAAACAAGTTATTGGTCCTCAGATTCTCCACGTTAAGACTGTTCTGTCACATGATCACCAACTATATCACAAATGCTAGCTTTTAATAATACTCCAATTGCTGAAAATGTATGTTAGCAAACTAACTATGAAAGTTAGTGGGTGTGATTCTGAAAGTAGGGTCTACTGCCTCCTGGTCTCCTAAAGCCAACTTAAATTGTAAATATATCCCAAAAATAAAAATAAAGCTTCTCATAGAGATTGAATAGGTCTAAATGTGGGCTATTACTGCCAGCTCTCAGAATCCATAGATTGTGTTAAAACACAATAGATCACTAAATCCTTAATTTGTAGAAATGAATTACAAAGTGAATTATTTTCCACTTCCAAAAATCAATGTCTCAGTACTACTCTTCAAGAATTTATTTTAGCCAGATGTGGTGGCACACGCCTGAACCCCAGCACTCTGGGGCCGAGGCAGGAGGATCACAGTGACTTCAAGGCCAACATGGGCTACATAGTGAGTTGAAGGCTAGCCTGAACTACATAGCAAGACCCTCTCTCAAAAAAATTTATTTTTATTTTTTATATTACAAAGAAGGATTTATGACCACTGCCTAATAGTTGCAAAAGAGACAATGCCTGAATATTAAATATAAATCCTTGGAAAACAAGATCCCTTTTTGGGAAGATTTCTCTTCAGATATAGAGAATAAAATGCCCAAAGTCAAAAACTATAAAAATTTAAACAAAGGTTAACATTTCATGGAATATTATACTTCTGAAACTCCCTTTAAGGGTTCCTTCAAAAATAAAATTTTCTAAAATGCTTTTTAAAAATTATTCTAAAATTCTTACCCTAAACATGGTAAATTTCAGCATTCAAATGTTCTATACTATAAACTCTAAGTAAAAATGGTTTAACACTACTTTCAATAATCCTAAGACTAAAGGAAGTCTTACGATCTCTGATTTTGAATAAATGGGTTTATGGAAATGAAATTTAAGTTATATGAAAAGTATTAACTCTCAAAATACTCAAAGCAATTAACATAAAAGCCCAATAACAGTAACAAAGATAAAATTATAGCTACACTATAATAGAATGACTGGATTTTCCCATAAGACAGGAAGACCAATGTGCTAAAAATATTTGCTGTCTGGAATGAAACATTTCTTTAAATGTAAGGATCATCTACATTTTAGCATTTTATGGTCATTTTAATATTTCTAATTTCAAAATTAAGTGAATGAAAATAATATTTTACCTGAGGATCCTGCTTCATTTGAGCAACCAATTTCTGGCAAAAAAGAGAGAGAAAAACGACCATTAGTCTTACATATTAACTTCCTATGGTTAATCAGGTTTAGCCCAAACAATCCGGGGTTTTAAATTGACACCAAAATATGAATACTATCACAATCAGAGTAGACCAGTAAGTTTCTGTGATCCATGTAAATAAAAGGCTACTGAAGCACTCTTCTTAACAGAAAAAAAAAAATCAAACTATTACTTTTTATTTGAAATGGAAAAAGTACCCGATTTTTAAATGTGGAGAAGGGATGGGATACAGGGGCTTCTGAAAGCCTATTTAAGCAAGCTGGATATTCCAAAAGCCAAACATCCCTTTAAAATATTGGCACCATCTAGAGTCCCAAGTCAGGCCTGGAAAGAAACTGCATCCATATAAAACCAGCCGGTTTGTATATAGCAAAGCACAGATCTAGCAGTTTGTTGGTTTGGTTCTTACAACAGAAGAAACCGAGTGTCAGATGTGACTTTGCCACTGTCCTCTCTCAAGGCAGGAGGGGACACAGGATAGGATATGTTTGGTAGATCAGTGATACTCAGTACCTGAGAATGAGAAAGTGGAGCAACAATGCAAAACTCTACCGACCCGGGCTCCTCTGGAAAAGGCAGTGCTGCCCCAATCAACGCCCAGTGAGAAAGGGCTTTACCAACAATCAAAAAGCAGGAACAATCAAAAAGTGGGCTAGGGATTTAGCTCAATGCTTAGAGTGTTTGCCTCACAAGGATGAGGCCCTGAGTTCGATTCCCGGTACCAAAAAAAAAAAAAAGCACGTCATCTGACCTAACTCAATTTGTAAAAACATCACTGTCTGAAGGCAAAAAATAAGCCATGAACTAGGAATGAGCTGTTTTCCAAGTGAATTCTCATGTAATGGAAAAATCTGTCACTCTGGGTGACAAGATACTTTTAAATTGTTTAGTTACAAAATAAAATCTTTCTAAAATATAGTAATACTTACCTACTTTACTAAATAAAAAAAAGTCAAGCTCTTATTGCTATGTAGAGGCGTGATAATTCAGTTAATATACTGTACTACAAACAACAAGGTTCTTATAGTAAAAGGCCCAGAACTGCTGTTCTTAGGTCTTTATTTAAGCTTTTCAATCTACTTGATTTCAAGCAGTTGGCTAGCAAGTCTTACTGTTACTGGGTCTCTCTCTGACAGCCCTGAACCCAAACTCAAATTTGTTGCTTTGATCTGCTATGTGATACACTCACTGGAGTAATCTGAAGATGAGTGAACAGGTGATAATCAATAACCTAAAAATCCCACTTGAGTGAAATATAAAATATTTGGTGAATGACTTCTGACATTTATTCTAATTGGACAAAAGCCTTTCCTCCTGATACTAAGATATGCTGTGTAGAGCTGAGGTTGCCAACCATGGGACCTCAAAACACAGAGTATAAGTAGCCATATTCTGCTTCATACTTGACAGTACTGCAGTAGCTCTTCTGTATCCTAATCTTAATCTACACAGTAGTAATACACATTCCAAACGTTCCACAGAATTGAAACACACAATTTTACATATATGTATTTTTATAAATCTAGTCTCTTCGATAAAAAAGTCTTTGATTTTACTTTTTAATATCGTCACTAAAGAATTGGCTAGTAAATTACCTTTTTTTTTTTTTTTTTTTTTTTGGTGCTGGGGATCGAACTCAGGGCCTTGTGCTTGCAAGGCAAGCACTCTAACCACTGAGCTAAATCCCCAGCCCCAGTAAATTACCTTTTTGAAGCTGAAAAAGCTTTTCTTCCACGACACTGGAATTTAAAAACTGATAACCACACTAACTCTCCACCACTGGAGGAAATAAATAAACCAATTTTTCTCTATATAAGCAGTTAAACTGCATTTCAGATGAGCAAGGGTAGGCAGGACAAGCTGAGAACCTGACTAGACCAGTGCTGGTGAACCTACTACACATGGGCTGCAGTGGGCCTGCAGAGCCCTCTGTTGGCAGGTAAGGCAGGCAAGCCAAGTCTTGAGCCAAGCCACTCCACCAGCTGAGCATCAGGTAATAGTTGTTTTTTCTAAAACTAAAACTTCAGTATTCAGGTCTAATTGCAATGTTGTCACTCTGCAATAAATAAGTGGGTTTTGGGTTATAATTCGTTTATTTGGTCTCTAAAAGGTTGGCCATCACTGGACTTGACCATCCAAATCCCTAGTGATTTGAAACTGATATGTTTATCAAAGCTATTTTCTGTTGCATAAATGCAGCCATTTTTCATGAGGATATACTTTATGCCAAAAAATAAGCAAACAACAGCCAACAAGCCAAAACCGGCCCACCACTTGTTTTTATAAATAAAGTTTTATGGCACACAGACACACCCATTTGTTTATATATCATCCATGGCTGATTTGTCTGTACCACAGCAGAGCACAGTGCTTGTGACAGAGACTGCCACAGAGATAAGTGACCTGCAAAGCCTAAACTATTTCACCACCCGGCCCTTTTCGGAAAGTTTGCTAAGCTCTGTTTTACACTATTCTCCATTCCATATAGAATAAATACTGTCAAAGTTTAGACCCCATCAAATTCATACACAGTCAAAAAAAGAGCGAGAAAAAAGCAATTTTCCCTGAAAGATGACCTGTATTTCAACTTTTACTCAACATCAACTATGTATGTATTGCTATATCTCCCACTTAAAGAAAATATAAAAAACAAAAATATACTTTCACCATAGCAACACCAGATAGTTCCAAAACACCATTTCTATCTGGTAAACTTGATTTCAGCCTAATCTTATTCCCTAGCTGGAAATGTAACAAAAGGTAGCTTTGGCCTTAATATTTAGTCAAAAATATGTTCTGGTTTTGGTCTCAGCCTAATAATCAAAACCAATACTCTTAATGTCATTTTGGACACCCTGGAAGGTGTCATGATCAATGATCATGTGTTTGCCTCCTAGCCAATCAAGACAACATCAGTTTAAAAGGAAGGCATGTCATGTGGAGTTACTATTAATTTTTCTCAAAAATAGAAAAGTATTACAGATGTAACTGTAGCAAAATATTTTATATGCTTTATATGTTAAAGTATTTTGGCATTTTTAACATCTACTAGATTTGCACAGAGCCCAGAGTCAGCATGGATGAGAACTTGTAGGAAAGCTTCAAATATTTTGACATAGAAGTAAATGTTTATTATGACACAAAGTATTGTGTATTAATAAAGGATGAATACAAAAACTATTAAGTTCATGCTCAAAAAAACAGCTAAATATACAGGGAAACATACTGATAGTATGAATATTAGGAGTTCAGGGTAAATTTAAAAAGAATACTATGTCTGTACCTTGTGAGAAAGAAGTAAAAACATGTTAATTTTGCAATCTCAAAACTTCTTGAGAAGGAAAATCTATAAAAATCATACATAACATCACAAAACTATCACTGATACACACAAATTTCAGAATGATTGCTGTATTCCCAAAATTCATTTTATGATGATGGCAACTTTAAATAAATTGTGAATTTAACTTTCATTACTTGACACTAAGATGACTGGGTATTCAACACATCTCTATGTTAAAATACTTTAATCCAGGAAAAAGATAAGCTTGTTTTTGTAAACAAATTTTTATTCTCTTCAATTAATACTAAAATCAAGGCCAACTGAAATAAAATGTGTACAAATTAGATGTACTAAAAGAAGTCCACCTGTACAAGACATACCGCTACTGAGGAAGAGTTTAACAAGGTCCAAAGCAGTAGCAGGGACTTTTGTACATATGGATTTGATATTTTTTAAATTATATTTTATATATACACATATGTGTACATATGTGTGTACATAAAATGGCTTTGAAGCTTTCCGGTAAGTTCTCATCCACACTAAATCTGGGCAATGTGCAAATCTAGATGTCAAAAATCCAAGCTATCTTCCAAGAACTCCAGAAATTAATATTAAATTAGATTACTCAGATTAAAACAAAAAGACTATACCTAAGAAAGAACATCTTTAAAAAAAGATCTTTAAAAAGTAACTCCTAGGCCAGGGATGTAGCTGATAAGGTAAACCAGTAGCCTATCATGTACAAAGCCCTGATGTCAATCCACAGCACAGCAAAAAAAAAAAAAAAAAAATCAAACAGTAGTTTCCTTCTCCTCTCTTCTCCCACATCCTCAATTATTACACATTCAAAATTAAAATTAATCAGTTCATCATCATTTATCACTTTTGTGTACTAAAGATTACATATGTCTGTTTTTGTGTCTTAAGCCTAATAAATGCCCAGTTAATGTAAAAAAAAGACCCAAAACAGTGTTTACACAATAAATGTTAATGATCTTATTATTTATAGATAGCTTTTGTCTTATGCTTATTTTATATATTCATATGTCAATATATAAAATTGCTTTATTAAGACAACTGTTGCATGATAGAAACATATTACACAATTATAGTTTATTTATATATACATTTTTATAATTATATATTGTTAAGGTTTGTTTAGGTACATAAAGTAAAATGTAAGAACTGTGAAATTTTAAAATGTAATATTAGTAAAAGGAATCTTTATCAAAGATTGGAATCAAGGCATAAACTGAGTAAAGACTTTAAAGTTGGGGGTGTTCTAGAGATTGAACTCCAAGGCACTCTACCACTGTGCAACATCCCCAGCCCTTCCAATGTTTGGAGCCAGGTTTTCACTAGGTTGCCAGGCAAGCCTGTAACTTGTTGTGTCCCACCACACCCAGCTCCTACCAAAGTCCTTAAAAGTAGTATCAGTGGATTTAGTGAATACTGATAAAAGGCAGATGACATGATTCTTGGGCAACTGCCTTAAAGACGATTTAAAAATTGTACTAAATTCAGAAATGGGCCTGTTTACTAATTTTAGTTATTTAGTAACACAATGTGGGAAAAGCCAATAATACAACATACCTGATGAACCTGAATTTCCACTTTAAGAGCCTCCTGGAGAGTCTGCAACTCCATTCTCTACCTTCTCCACTTTCTCTTATACTGCTAATTCTATAGTTTCTTCAGCCTCCGTTTAAAATAACAAACTCTTCTTGCTGCAGCTGTAGAGATCACAAAATGTTTTGGATCATTATATTGGGAATCAAAATATTTGTGTTAAATAAAATAAGTCAAAAAGTATTTGATTTTTTTTTTTAACACGGGGGGAAAAACCCCAAATAAATGTTTTTCCACAACAATTCAGTACCAAAACTTTTTGGGTTTCATTCTTTGAGCATCTGCCTACGGAATACTTCAAATAACTAAGAAAAGAAAAACAACAACAAAGTCATGGTCATGGAAACATCCAAGCACCCACTGCATGCTCAGCACCCCATGCTACATACTACGAAGAATCTACCTCGTGTGGTCTAATAATGAAACACATTTCCTGCTTTACAGTGGACATCATTATCTTCTCAAAGCTGCCAGTGCAACTGGGCTATACATTTAACGGCATATGGAAAGAGCGTCAAAGTCTAATTTGTGACAATAAATGCTGACGCCCAACCTGACCTTCCTATCTGCCACTCATCAGTAGTACCACACTTTAAATTAAAATGGCTAATTTTTCCCTTTAATTTTTTTCTTCTCTTAAATGTGGGCTTAGACATGATTTTAGGTATTCTGCCAAAGCAAAAGCCTTTTATTGCCTGAACAAATTTAAAGTTTACCTCAAATCTCTTTTCTTCTCTGTACCTATAAAACCTGCTGCTAGAGCAGCTTTTCAGCATTAAGGAAAGAAACAAGCAGAAAGCCAGAAGAATCACTGCCATACCAATATAATGAAAGTCAAAATATTCACATTTTCTAAAACTCTACCTCTGGATAAAGTATACATTTAACCTAAGTTTTCAAAAAAGTCCTCTGAAAACTGTTTTAACAGAGTTATAACAGAATCATTAACTATAGAATAAATTCTTATGAACATTAGTTTTCATTGTATTTGCTTAAAACATCAGTGATAACCTTTCCTCTAGGACTTACATGCTACACTACATAATATCAAAATATTCTAGCCCGAGAAAGAATAAATTCCCAATGTGCAAAATTCCTTCAAAGTTAATCTATGGAAGCTAGGAAAGATTTACTGTACATGATACTGTTAACCAAAATATTTCATAAAAGCAGTATACTTAAGAGTCAGAATTTGGAGACAGAGACATTCTGATGAACAAACTTGGGTATTTTAGCTATTTTATTATCTTTTTGAAATCTCTGGAGCTATAATAAATAAATAAATAAATAACAGACTCATTAAGTGACTGACTCAGATCAGATTTTGTTGTCATATAAGCTTACTTTACATGCAATTGCTTTTCGGGGGGGCGGGGGCGAAGTGTACAGGGGATTGAACTCAGGGCCCTGCACTTGTTAGGCAAGTGCTCTACTACTGAGCTAAATCCCCAACCCTGCTACATACAATGGCTAATGTTAAAATTATACAGTCCCTTTCATTTTAGACACTTAACTATGTCCCTACACAAATTCTTAACTTACATATTACAGTTCCTTTTGCAAACAGTACACAGTTTTAATTTCTGCAAGATTCCACCAGAAAATGTGTCCAAAAATGATTACTTATGGTTTTTGTTAAACTAAGAATTATCTGAAGTTGAAGGAAAATATATTAACACCATAACTCAAATGAACCCATAAAAACTCTGGAAACAAGTAGCAGGTTAAGCATGGAGAACTTACAATACACTTGACAAAGAGTTCATATTATTTATATAGTTGGGGCTTTCACAAATTTTTTTTTCACAAATTATTAAATAAAAATCTTATTTCCATTCATGGAAATGGAAATAAGAAAAACCGACAAACGTGAAAAACATCCATCTTCAATAGTAATGGAAATATAAAATTTAAGAAGCTAGGTTTTGTCTATCAAACTGAAGACCCGTAAAAATTTCTGTTTTTTTATTATTATATACTGTAAACTATCTAGAATTTGTGTCAGGTAACACTTTGTAATTTGTTGATTCTTATCTCTGGGTAACAGCATTGGGAGTTAATTACAGTACTTTCTTCTTGGGGGGGTATTGATATTGTCAACATTTTCTGTAAAAATACTTTTTTTTAAGTAAGAAAAAGTTAAGTGAGAATAGATAGATAAAGCATCAGAAAATTTTGTACTGATCAAACAAAATGCTCAGGAAAAGAAAATGCAGAAGCAGGGTTTAACCTGGAGACTCTAAATGTCAAAGACCGCCTTGCACGTTAATAAGCCCGCAACTCAAGTTAATGAGGAGCTGACAGCTTTTACTTCCTCCGTCAGACTGTTGACTGCTTACTAGAGACATACAAAGGCATGAAGTTTTATTTGGCAAAGACTCTAAATGCCAATTACCCATTTTATTTCAAAATAAAACTGAAGGGTTAAAAAAGGTAGTGACTATTTATAGAAAAACTTTCCAAGGATTAGAAGATTCATTTGAAATCCCTCCTCTGTTCCGGTGTGTATGTGTGTGTTTGTTTGTTTGTTGGTTTTGCTTTGTTTTATGGCACTAGGAACTGACCCCAGAGCTCTGTGTGTGCTGGCTAAGCACTCTACCACCGAGCTACACAGCCAACCCAGAAAGTTTCATTTCTGGATGGTGATTTTAAGAGAGTGGTTTCTGCCTAAAGGAACAAATTATAAACATATAGTTACAGTTTACAAAGATAAGGCAAGAACACATTGACTGTTTTAAGAAATACTTTGGGATTTTAGACAACTCATAAAGTCATCATCTGAATACTATCTGGGGGAAATTTATACCATCAAAAGAAACATCATTTCTAAATTTGTGAAAGATGAATTATTATATTTTGATCAATTTTAATAAGTTATAAATAACAAATCAGTTGCTGCAAGGAGACTACAACAGACTTACAAAACAATAATAGACACACTTTATCCAGGTCTAATACCATCCACCACCCAGTAGCACCAGCAAGGAAGGTAGTTGCCTAGCACAACACACCAGTATTTACACTCTTCACAACTGTGCATATCAAGCTACTGGGATACTTAATGGCCTCACACCTCTGAATAAAAAAAGCAAAACACAAAAACCATGCACACAAGCAAGGAAACAAACATCCCCATAAGCCAAACAAAGGCAATAATCAAATCCCACTAAAAAGGCAGGTATGGTGAATACTTGTAATCCCAGCACTCTGGGAGGCTGAAGCAGGAGGATCACAAGTTCTAGCCTAGCCTGAGTAATTTAATGACTTAGGACCCGATTGATAGATAGACAAATAGATAGATAGACAGACAGACAGAGAGATAGATAGATAGATAGATGAGGGCTGGATATGCAGCTCAGTGTGAAGGCCCTGGGTTCAATCCCCAATACAAAAAACAAAAAACCCTCACTAAAAAATGCAGTTGTGATATCTGCACTTGATCTTAGTCAAAAGGTTGAGAAGCAACTGCAGTTGTGATATCTATAAAGAATATTTATTGTCCCCCAAAATGCAAACAAATTTTTTAAAAAACCCAAACCTACTTTACACTTCAGTAAGTCACAGTATGATTATAGTACTCTTACCCTCTTGGTTATGCAGAAAGTAGTATCACCTACTTCATAGGACTGTTATATGAAAAGACCCTTGTAAGATGTTAAGTTTTATGCTATTCTTAACATATTTTACTCTTCAAACTCTGTAGTAAAACTTTGTTTTCAAACTTTGTAATAAACTGAATTCTCAACATACCTTACCTCTCTTTACAAGACTGTAGGCTTTGCTATTCTCAGTCTCTAAAAAAGTGGGGGACTTCTATGTTTCTGAATAGTTTTGCTTGGCGGTATGTGACCTCTAAGTCTTCTATGATTATGATAACCTGTAGGAAAGCCATAACTCTGGTTTTACTGCTAAGAAATATTTTGCCTTGTTACTAAATTGGCAAAAACCTTGTTCCAATCAAAACTCTACTGGATAACAAATGGTTACTTTAACTAGCAGCAAGTCTGTGATAGAGTATACCTCCAGACTGTTCCTAAAACAGTTTGCTGTTCTCTAAACCATGCATTTATTTGGTGTAAAATTCCTCTATATTTTATATTCTCAGACACACTGTTTAAAGAAGGCCTCCTTGTTTTTAAGTAGGAGAAAGTAAAGTCTGGACAGATCTATGTATCCTTACATCTTGCCCAATGCCTAATATTCAGACATCAGGTTTGCTCCTGTGCAAAATACTTCTTCATATGTATCTAACATACAGTGAGACAAAACTAGTATGCTAAAAAATTAGTGTGGATGCTAAAAATAATACAATTATTTTGTACTTATTGAAGAAGTTAACCTTTATTAACATGAATCAAATGACATTTAAAAACTTACTGTTTTCTTATCATTCAGGAAATTTTCAACACACCCAAACTTGTTTTCACAGTGGTGTTTCATTGGTGACACTCCCCAGATCAACAGAAAATGCTCCTCCATGTAAGCAGGCAAGCCTGATTTTAGAGTCTACCCATCCTCTGAGTCTGGCAAGGTTATCCTCAAATCCTGGTATGAGGGCTGTTAACAGAAATCACTGCCACCAGCTAGATGTTTCCAAACTCTTAATAGTTAATGCTGTGCCACAGTATCTGTCTTCCCCTTGTTTGCTCAGATTTGTGAGGGTGGGACAGGTCCTCATTTTCAGAAAAGGGACATCTGCACGGCCCATACCTCAACCCAGGGCTCTGTGGCGCTCTGGGCCAGCCAGGTTTCCCCACCATAGTCGCCTCCACAGGTCTGTGGCAGTGGCCTGCATCTTTCCTGCCCCAGCAGTGTTCACTCCAACACCCTCGTGCCCTCAGCTTCTAGGGTCCAAGCTGTCAGCATACATGCGTTCTTCTACTTCTCATCTTTACAGAAATCAAGCATGTCCACTGAAACTATCTCAACCACACTGAACGAGATGAACATTGAAGTCAATGTTTAAATGTATAGAAATTCAAAATGAAGGAGGCTGAGAGCGAAGTGTATAATAGCACAGTGAAAATGAGACTAAGATTTTAGAACTAGTTGCCACATTTATCATAATGTTAATGATTTTAAAAAAATAAATAAAAAAGTATCCAGACAAGCCTGCCAAAATCTCAAAGGGTAACACAGGAGGGTGTGGTGGTCTCAACATAACCAATAAATATGTAATAGAACTTGTGGGAGATAGATTTCAGATCAATTAAGGAAGAACTAAGGATTAGAGCCGTACAAAAAAGGAATGGGTTACCTTATGAGGTAGTGGGCTCCCTGTCATTAGAAGTATTCAAGAATGCTGCATATCATACCCCTCTCGGAGATTCACAATGCACATTAGCATATTAAAGGCTCTGAGAAGTCCTGCAGTAAAGAAACCTGTTTAACTTTGTTTAGCGCAGAATTTCCCAAATTATTTGACCATAGAACCCTTCTCCCACCCCAGCCCCACCTTGGTAATATTTATTCAGTTTTTGTGGAACTAGAGTTTCTTATAATACATTACAGAAAATAATGACCTACTTTTTAAAATGTAGTAATCAATATGTACCTGAATAAATCACAACCTGTCAGGGATATAGGAAAAGAAACTGCCACACAAGACAGAAGGCTGGCTGAGAAGGCCCTTAAGTCCCCTTCTTTAAGATTCTATGTTTCTAACACACCACAAAGTAAAAGGGCTACAGTGCCTTGTTTGTTCATTTTTAAAGATTCCGTAAAAGAAAGGCCAGTAGAATTAAAAAGTAAATCACACAGTTAGCCAGTTCAAGTGTCTCCCTTTTGTGTTCAAAGCTCAATCCCTAAAAGGTAAGAGAGCTACCTCAAGGACTACAAATTATCAAAAGAAACCTTAACCGAATATCTACGGCATCTACCCTATTCACTCTGTTAATTACTATTTGAGAGAGAGGATTTTTTTTAAAAAGCAGTCTTGCAATAGAGGACTACACTATTCCAGCTATCTTGTTTAATTTTTTTTCATAATATACACTCTCCAAATAAGGTTAATAATTGCTTGATGCTTAGTCACTAGACTGCCCTGTCTAATCTCTGATCTTGAATTAGACATTCAAAGAAATGATTAAATGTGATGAGTTAGAGCCATTATAAAATATATTAAAGTAGCTATTAGGAAAAAATGCCCTAATTGTTACATTTCTCTCTTGTTCTCCTCTCTCTCCTTAGTTTTTCCTCTTTAAGAATTATACAAAACAACACTCACTAAAAACACTGTTATCACATACGAAGCCAACTAATTCTAAGAATATAAATATTTAACAGTTCTGAATTTCAAAGTCAAGATTCTCAGTTACATTAACATACCCATTCTACACACATACCAAGGCCATCAAATTTAACAGCATATTAAGTAATACAAAACACAATGGGAAGCTTAACTTTTGAATTGACTGACTCAAATTGTTGGCCCTAACCACTTCATTAGGGACATTTTTGGCCAAGGAGACCTTTACATTTGAACAGGTTATCAATGCAGGAACATGCAAGCCTAGCAGTATTATGAGAAGTACAAATGCATTGTAGAGATGGCTACGTGAAATTAAACAAAAATTCACTTTCAGTCAGTGCAAACAACAAAGCCTCATTTCTAGGAGAAAGCTTTTTTGTGCAAACAATAACAAAATGCCTGAATATCTGAATTATTATCCAGCTAGGATCAGGCACAGAGAGAAAACGTACTGCCTGCCTAGAGAACGTACTTACCAATTGTGGGGAAACTGGCTCTCCTTCAGCTCTCTAGCCCCCTATAACAGAAGGAGGGAAAAAAGAAGAATTACACCACAGATTTAGGACCTGTTCATCAAAAGCTGAAGACTCAATGATTTCTATCTGATTTTAAGAAAGAACTGAAACACAAGCCTCCAAATGTTAAAACACAAAAAGAAAAATGAGTTTTTACAGCAAAGAAGGAACGAAAGAGCAGTTACATTTTGGTTTTATCGGGGTTGGGGACTTTGCTCCATGGTAGAGTGCTTGCTTAGCATGCATGAGGTCCTGAGTTCAATCTCCAACACCCCAAAAAAGAATTTTTTTGTGTGTTTCATAACTATTTTCAAGACAAGAAGAAGAAAGTACAGCTGACACTTGAACAATGGGGAGGAGTGCTGGGGGTGAGGAGTACGACTTCCACCAAAGTCAAAACTTGGAGTACAACTTTTGACTCCTCAAAAACTTAAACAGTCAATTAACACATTTTATACAGTATCTATAATGTACAAAAATACAGTGAAATATAGGTGATAACTACAAGATAAACAATTTACTGCAGAGATGAACTGCTCACGTGGAGACGATAAGTGTCACACAGCATTTTCAGTGGATACTCACAGCACTTGAGCTCTCACACCGCATAGCAACAGGAGGTGCCTATGAGACTGCTCCAACAGTACAATATGCGCTACGTGAATTTTATGCAGTCACGATTAATACTGCACTTTCATGTTTGTTTACATTTCTCTTGACTCTAAATGGTTTCATGTTTGAACCTTTATAATAATAGATTTGTGTATATTTAATAGTAACAAATGATAAAATATTTATTTGCATGTATCTTAAACATTTAAGATATTTTTCTAAAAATTTTTCAGTATTTCTAGGATGTGTAGTTCAACTGTGAGTTTTTCAAATTGTCACAAATCTCAAAAAAAAAAAAAATCCACCTATAAGTGAACCTGGGTAGTTCAAACCCATGTTGTTCAAAGTTCAACTCTAGTTGGCAGTCTTTCTTTTCTAAAAAACACACAGACATAATGTACACCACAGCTAAATAACATACAGCTACATCCTCATCCCCCACAAATGACCTTCACTGTTTACTGCCTCATACAAATTAAACTAGCATCATCAGTCCATAGTTTGGTCCACTTAAAAGGTCATTTTCCAATTAATCTTCAAATGCATTTGTCTTACATAAGGCTTTAAAATTCACAGCATGATGTAATGTATAAAATAATAAATACATATGAAAATACATAATACAGCCAGAATTTTAACCTCTTCATTTACATTCTTAATAATACCTCATCACTTTAAATTGTAAACCACACACACAAAAGAGATTTTTTTCTGTGCCGCATGTCTGATCAGTGATAAAGCCAGAAAGAAAATCAAGGTTTTGGTATCCCGAGCCAATATCAGGAAACAAAAATTGGAACTTTGCCCCTAACATTTTAGCATCAAATTACTTAAACACCACATGTCATGCTCTGGTGTCTTCCTTATGCCTTAAACAGTATGCTTGTTGGGGGATGTTACTCCAACAGTGTCTTGTTTCCTCAGGGGACACTCCAAAAGCTCTTCACATCAGCCAGATTATAAATCTTTGTTTAATCATGCACAGTTATATCAAACACACAGTAACATTAGTTAAAAGGGCCCCAATTCATGCTGTTAGCATTCATTTACAAAATAAATTCATTGGGCGTGGCAGTGCACACCTGTAGTCCCAGCACTCAGGAGGTTGAGACAGGATCACCCTGAGTTTGAGGCCAGCCTGGGCTACATGAGTCCAAGGCCAGCCTGAACTACACTGTGAAAGCCTGTCTCAAAAAACAAAAAAACTCAATTTGCTGTTCTATCCTGCCTTTTCTTTTAAAGTTGTCAGGTCCAACTAAATGACAATTTTAATCAACAAGATCAGAATGATTCCCAACCAAGAGAAAAATCATGCAAAGTCTATAGTGATGCAACTATTAAAAGATGATTCCTAACATTACAGTTACCCACAGGACTCTGCATCTCTCAAAAGATCCCTAAATAGTACAAGGCATATAGTAAACACTCAATTAAATGTTAAATTAATGAATTGATTGACTGGACATTTAAGGTGTCTATCAGAGGCTTATCTTTTCTATTAGGACTTTCTTTCTTTTTAGCTCTTTCAGAACAGGGATAACTCATATGCCTCTATCTTCAACAGAACTGTTTGTTACATGAATGACTTTCTAAAACTGTTTTTATCCATATCGTTGACTAGGAAGTAAATTTTAGGTAAGACAGATAAGCAGGACTAAATTTAAAATTAAGAATTTCTGCTCATCCAAAACGAAGTAACAAAAACTAGTGAGAGTGAAAATGCAAGCCACAGAACTAGAGATGACTACAATATATACAATCAACAAAGGCATATGCCCAGAATTAAAAATGTGTAGAAACTCAAAACAATCAGCATAGGATGAGATTTTAACTTCTGTTTATACAGCATCTGAGAAAGTATGATCACATGAACTCTTCTGAAAAGTCATACTCAGTTTGCAGTACAATGTATAGAGATACTTCATCTCCAGGGCATTATCGCCAAAAGTCTCTATCAGAGACAACCTTCAACTAGTGAGTTTTACTATGAAGCCACAATACCATGAAACTGCTCATAAAAGCGCTCAGAGGGACTGCAGGAGTCACAGAGGAAAAGCAGAGCCCAAGAGGTTAAGTGACTTCCTCAAAGGTCACTCAGCTTCCAGCAGTTGGTGGAGAAAAGCTTGCAGACCCTGAGGTTCCTCTGACAGAGCTCACCGTCCCACTACCCTTCACTCTCGCTTAAGCTGCAGAAGTTACTCTTCTCTAAGAAATAAACTACAATAAACATGGGGAAATACTTTTAGAAAAAAGTTATAAAGAAAAATCACTTAAGTCATCTAGGGCAAGTTTTTTTGGCGGGGCAGGGGGTGCTGGATTGGCAAGCGCTCTACGACTGAGCTAACTCTCCAACCCCTAGGCCAAGTTTCAAAATCTGAAATCCTTTACTCCTAAGCAATCCTCATGAATGGGCTTCAGAGGGATCTGCTGATGAAATGGTACTAAATTTTGTACATATGAGCCCATGTACAGTGTTCAAGGAAGAGGGTCCACAGCTCTGATCAGATTTGTTAAAAGGTTCAGATACACCAAAAGAGTAAATTTAAGACTAGTAATTCTTTTTGGAGGGGGGCAATACTGAGGATTGAACCCAGGGCCTTCATACTAAGCTAAATCCTCAGTACCCCCCACATTTTTTTTTGTTCTTTGAGACAGGGTCTCACTAAGTTGTTCAGGCAGGACTCAAACATGCAATCCTCCTTCCTCAAACTTCCAGAGTAATGGAACTAAGGACTAATGATTCTCAAACAATGTGCTTGCACCCTCAAAATGTTTCTCCTGAAGACTGGTTAAATACCTACCACTTGGAAACTGATAAAAGAAGAGAAGCCAATATTTTATTTCTACAATTTAATAAGAGGAACAGCAATGATACTCAATATACAAAAAGGAAGTCTAAAATGCAAATTTGGCTGAGGCCCCAAGTTCAATCCCCAGCACCCAATAAATAAATAAATAAATAAATAAATAAATAAATAAATAAAATGCAAGTTTGATTTCTTCTTGTAAAGCTGATTTGAAGTCTACTTAGTTTTTCACATATATTTCACATTTTTAACTAAGGCTGTTCAAAACTTCACCTAAAATTTTAAAATGTAAATTTGTTCTCAAAAAATACATTTAAAAAGTAAATTACAGTAAATGAAATTATTTTTGCTTTTAGAGCTGACTGTTATTTTCCTAACTTCACACCGTTCTTTTGCAAATTGAAGACTGTTCACCTCTCCAAAACTTCACAGGTAGCTACTTTAATTAGAGCTGGCAAAGAAACAAATCATTCAGATTTCTGATATGGTTATAAAATTTAAGATATTCTAAATAAAAGAGCATTAATAGCTACTTCTCAAGTACTTTTTGTAAAGTACCTAAAACCTTGCCTATAAAGAATCTATATTAAACAAATTTTTCAAAAAGTTTAACACTAGATCATTTTTAAATTAGGCTAAAATTTAATTCACCCCACTAAAGAATTCACACGATTAAGTTTATAGCCTGTGCTCAATCATAAATTTTGATAAGGGACTAGAATAGCACAGATAATTGTCATTCAAAGACACTCTAAAATGTCACCTTACCCAGAAGATTCAATCTCCTCTCTTCCCCTACTATACAAGCTTACAATAGTTCAATAACTAAGTTTTATATACAATAGCTTTACTGCTTTTTATCTGCCCTTCCTAACTTCTAATAGAAAGTACTGTATAATAAATTTGAAAACAAGTAAGTGGGCAGAAGAAAAGGTAGAATCCCACTTAATGAGATTAAGCCCTTTAGGCTCTAACAGTATAACCATCTCTGGGTCCCATCCCTCTGGCTCTCTCAGGGACACACCTCTGGCACTTCTTCCTTTAATCTCATGAAGCATCTGTTTTCCTCCCATTGTTAATGAATCATTTTGTTCCTTCTATTTTAGAAAATAAATAAAAGAGCACTCAAAAAAAGAGTAACTCCTCTGATACCATATCCCTCTCTAGTAACTGTCCCTAGGTTCCCACTTACAGCAAAGCTCCCTGAAAGAGTTAACTACACTTTCCATCTCTTTCTCTTCTCTTTCCCTAGCGAGCCCACTCCACTAGGACTTCTGCCTCCCTCTATTTCTGTCAAGACCACCTTTTTGCTAATGTTGCAGTAAAGTCTCAGTCCTCACTTCATTGTGCAATCAGCATTATATGATCTATTTGATCATTCTTTCCTTTTTTAAAACCTTTCCTTTTCTTGACTCTCAGGAAACCACCCTCCAATTTCCCCCTGGTCTCCCTGATGTTTTCCCTTTCTTTCATTGGTTTCTCCTCATCGGAAGGAACCCAAAATGTTGAATGACCTGGGGCTCAGTTTTTGGCTCTCTTTCCCTTAGGAGATCTCACACAGCCTCACGGCTACAATAGGATTCATACACAGGCAATTCCCAAATTTTTATATCTAACCCAGACTTCTCCCTGAATTCCAAAATCATATATCCAATGACCCACTCAACACTTGTCGAAGTGGTATCTCAAACTCCAAAGGTGCAAAACTAAACTGCTGACTACTACCCCTCAAATGCTTCCTCAGATCCATGCTCATCTTAGTAAATGGTGAGTTCACTCCTTCAAGCAGAAAATGCTGGTCATCACACTCTTGTTTCTACACCCCACATCCAATCCAACAGCTGACGATGCTGCCTTTACCTTTGAAATACATTGACTTTGACCATTTGTCTCAACCACACTACCACATCTTTGGTTCAATTCACCATCACCGTGTGCGTGTGCGTGCATATGTGTGTGTGTGTGTGTGTGTGTGTATTTGGTACTGGGGATTGAACACAAGGCCTTTCCACTCACCTACATCCCTAACAAACCCCTTTTTAAACCTTCAGACAGGATGATCACACACACAAAAACACAACACACATACACACAAACACACACACAGAGATAATACATGGTATAAGTACTTCTGAATCCTAAATCAAGATCACAAAGTTCAAAAACATAGATTCATAGGCTCTCCCCTTTAAAGTCCTGAATTCAGTATTTCTAACTTGGAGCCCAGATACATTAAGTTCCCCCGGAAGATTCTGACAGGTAGCCAGACTTGGGAACCACTGCCCGCCATACAGTGCCCCACCTCCTTCAGTACCTATGAGAGGGCCTCAAACAGCCTAAGACTAGAATAGATATTTCAAAGTACATGATCCGCATCTTCAGTTCAGAGAGGAATGCAGGTCCAAGAAGTCTCAATGACCACCTAAAATCTATAAAGAGACAAAGTTCAGCCTAAAACCCAGACTGGCAGCTCCCAATCTAGGAATTCTTCCATCTGATTGTACATAAATAAAAATAATAAAAATCCAGTCCACAGAAAGGTGTAGTAAGAATGATCATTTCATACTTGACTAGTGATTAAAGGGTCTAAACTCTAAAACAGTACATGTTAACTTCTGTATGATTGAAAAACATGGGCCATACTAGCTGACAAAAGACTTGGAGGTCAGAGTAACAGTAGGAAGGCTTCTAAGCAAAAAACATTTTTATTAAGCCCCTTTACAATATGTACAAAAGCCATTAAAATCATTTATTTTGTGGCTGAGTAGTAACAAAAAAAATGGAAAAAAGAAATCTTGCTTCATCATGCTATAAAGTACAAAAATCCTTATTCACAAGCTTCTACTGCTCACAGAACGGTGTATGTTTTGAGTCTAATCATAATGAAAACTTCTTAATTACAGATTAGACTCAGTAAATCACTCCATATCCCAAGACAACTCAAACTCTATCCTAATACTCAGTTAACCTTAAGACCAAAACTCCTGCCACCAACCACAAAAAAACAACTCGGTATCTACATGGCATTATACAAGAGTTTGGGCTTATCTTGGTGTACAGGGATTTAAGCAAGGGCTTCCTATTAACACTAATGGGAGTTCTGAGCGCAAATCCCAAGCACCGAGGAGGAGGAAGAACACCCAGCACTGCACCTGTGAAAACTCTTTCTACTGCACTAACTGCAACTACTGGGACTTCTTCACTCAGAAATGGGATAATAGACCCAAATTCCTATGTCTCTAGAGCACAAAGATAATTCAAATAAAAAACACTAAGGAAGGTCACTGGTAAACACCAGATTTTTAAAAATACAAGATATAACTAAGCCAAAAAAAAATGAAATTTAATAAGATAGCATTAACATGTACAAAGGAAACTAGTGAACTGCTACAGATAAAATATGTCATATAAAAATAAATTGAATAGGATTAAAACAATCAAATTTTTACAAATTAAAGCACAATAAACACAACTAGAGCCAGAAGCTTATCCAAAGAAACACACACACACACACACACACACACACACACACACGCAAACTAAAATTCTTCCCCTGCTGGAACTAGTCTAAGTATACTACAACCTTTGCTTTTAAACACAAGAAAACTCCTCCTGCATTGATAGCCAAGAAAAATCAGAGCGCTTCCCGACAAACGGATAATGATCACAAGCTGCCAAGGACAACCAAAACTAACTAAATAAAAATCATAGCACCTTATTGTGTTCCATCCTGCCTCCCCTCTCAATATAGCACTGCTGTACTCACCAGGCTGGAAAATGAGCAGGTGCCTTTCAGGCTATGGAAAAATTAGTAAGACACACACACATACACACACACAGACACACCACACACACACACACACACACACACACACACTAAACACAAACACAAAGGAAATGATACTCTTTCATTTGAAGGGGCTGTAGAAATGCAAGGCTTTGCTATAGGCCTAGAAAACTAAAAGTAGGCCTTACAGATGAAGTGATGAAAAAGCCAAGGTTTATCCCAAATCCACATTTCAAAGACTAAAAGAATGAACAGTTATTTTAGTTAAAAGGCTTTGGCAACAATCCACTTCTTAAAAGGGAAAGAGAAATTAAGATTTTCCCTGTTTCCATCCCCAAAGAAAATCAGAATCTTTTCTCTCTGACTACACAGGTTTAGCAACACAAAGAACCCTCACTTAAGGCCTAAACACTAAAAATGGTTCCATGAAATTTACACTAAAAAAAAAAAAAAAAAGATGTCCTCCAACATATGGACTCTTTATCATCACTGCAATTATTAATGAACATTTATCTTTTTAATCTGTACTTTGAAATGCCAAAAAGAAATTGAAACAACTACAATAATGCTGGGAATTTTAACTTTTGAAACAAAAACCACAAAGAAAAAGGAATCTGAAACATAAAGCCTCAATCACACTGGTAAGTAAGTGGTCTTAAAAGTTGAAAGTGAAAGCAATACAGACCTCAAAAAGAAGTTGTTTGCTTGATATTAATGGTAGCCTTTAAAACCAAAAATATGTTCTGTTACAGAAACTAAAATCAGGGCTTCCATTAACCTTGTTTAAAAAAAAAAAATCCCATGAGCATGGATTTTTTTCCCTAAGTCTCTTCATCAGAGCAGCATGGGGTCCCATTAGGCACCCTATTTTACTTCCACCTTATAAATAACGTTAGCTATTTGCTATTTCCATGGAAACCAAGTACAGAGAAACCCACTTAAATGAATACCGGTTAAAGGAATAAGTTTTATTTTAGAAAGGTTTCACCACTCTAGACGAACTCTACTAGGGAATACTACAAAGTTGTCTTAAGAATAATTTTTAAAAATATATCTTTGGTGTAGAGGGAGCTTATTAAAGGTCCAGTTAAGTAAGTATGCTCCTTGCACTAAACTAAATATGCCAAACAACATCATAACATTAAAGATACATTTTCATTACATCACACAGGGGTTTCCATGCACAACTTCCACTGACAAGGCTCCCTCATGCACTGGGGTAGAATAATTACCCCTATGGGTCTAATTTAAACTAATAAAACCAAAGAAATTCAGAAATAAGGCTACCATCACCTTGTAGCGACTAGTAATGAGCAGGCCCCACAACTGCAGGCACCTGCATAACTTACTGGTCCAGAGAGGAGCAGACAAGGGAGTAAAGAACTTCCACTCCTAAGCCTCATTACTAGGTCTAAAGGTAGCAAGTAGTCAAAATTCCCTCCTCAACAAACTATTTCACAAGTTATAACACGTGTTCCCGAATGCATACATGCAGGTTAAATAGAAAGAGAATGCACCCAAGTACACAAGTAGATATCAAGTGCACAACGAGAGGCAGTGGTTTGTGACGCTAAGTTGAAAGGTAGCACCCTGCACATGCGAGAAATTACTGGTCTTCTGTTAAAAAAGTTACAGATCACACATGTACAAAAAATGCAACTTATTTTTAAGAACCGTGAATTGAAAAACTAGTAATCTCAGAATTTCTAAAGACAGATGGGGTAAGAAAAAAAAATCTCTCCTGCAGATAGAGTTTTTCATTAAGTTAATGGTAGGTCAGACATCTTCAATAAGCTAAAGGACAAATGAATATTATCCTAAAAGGGATCATCAGTTTACATGTATGAAAGGAGTTAACAGCCTCACACACACTCTTCCTTTGAATATACCAATGCATCAATTTGTACTGTGTGCTTTGAAAACATGAAATTACTTTCTTAGTATGTTATATATACTATAAAGACTGGCAACATGCTAATAACTATCAAAGTTGGGTAAAAGGTACATGGGGTTTGTACATTATCCGCTCTACTTTTCTATGTCTTTAAATTTCCTTAAAAGAAATTTATTAAAATCGTATAAAGTTGTGCTCGCTTTGGCAGCACATATACTAAAATCCTATAAAGTTAAGGCTCTTATTTCAAATACGTTTTTCTCCACATATAATTAAACAAAGAATCAAACGCCTGGTGTAGATATTAGAAGCTACTGAATTTAAATCCAATGTAGCTATTAACACATAACCACAATTAATTTCCAAGTTTTATTTTCTTACCAAATAATCAGAGGAATCTGGAAAGGAAAGGGATTGCCATTTTGCAACTATCAACTAATGAAATGTAAAAGATCAATACATAACCGGGCATGATGGTGCATGCCTATAATCCTAGCACTCGGGAGGCTGAGGCAGGAGGATCACAAGTTCCAGGCCAGCCTAAGCTCCATAGTGAGTTCAAGGCCAGCCCCAACTACATAGTGAGACCCTGTCTCAACACCCCCCCAAGGATCAATACATAATAACAAGGTATCATACCATATCTTTCAATTGACAAACAAAAGGAAGAAATTCTAGTCTTCTCCATTAAGTAATAAGATATTCTTGGAATTAGCATCAAAATGTCCATTTTCTTCTCTGATTAGGACTAGAGAGGGCAATCTATCAAGTTAAAGCTTATCCTGGTTAACTAAGCCTTTATGCCTCTGCCGTCTATCAGAAAATGCAGCAACTGCTCAGATAAAACGACCTTTTTCTATTCTCTCCTTTAGTGCAGATATAAAACATTTCACAAATAATCAGTTACTTTGCAAGTGAGCTTAAGCAGTCTCATCCAAATCCTGGCTGAGGGTCCAAAGTTGGGGATAATAATTACAATGGTGTTTTGTTTCTAAGACAAAAATAAAATGGTGGTGGCTTTGGAGGGAGCGATGGACGGCAGGCAGGGGAGAGTACAAACAGAAGAGACAGTAAAGAGACAGAGCTCAGACAAGAGAGGAGAAGGGAATGGCAGGGGGGCAAGCGAAGGTGGCATTTTTTCCTTAAGTATCTAATACGCTGGACAGGGTCCTGAGGTACCACCTACAAACTGAGCTGGGATAAACTAGTTTTCAAAAATGTATTTTTGTTTTGTTTTGTTTTTGAGACAAGGTCTCACTATGTAGTTCAGGGATGGCCTTGAACTCACTGTGTAGCCCAGGTCGGCCTCGAACTTGTGGTGATCCTCCTGCCATAGCCTTCCAAGTGCTGGGATTACACTACAGGTGCGTGCCACTATGCCCAGCTCAAAACTGTATTAATTCTTTAAATCAACCCCAAAGATTTGTGGAGTCTATTTCTAACCCATATAGTTATTAAAATGAAATACACTTTTAAAATTTCCTAAATTCCATTCAACTGAGTGAAGCAACTTTTACAGATCTTTTATGTGGCTAAAGTGAATACTGTACAGGACTAGGGATGTAGCTCAGTGGCATGTCCAAGACTTGGGTTCTATCCCCTGCACTGCAAACAAACAAAACATGTAATATCATACCTACGTTAATTTTAGAAATATAAAACTTTACTTCTTGACCACTCTACTTATTATAAAAGAATATTACAATTTTTAATTGGAAAAAACCTATACTGTTTACTATATACTTGCTTAATATTTAAAATATTTGTTGAACTAAAAGTACAGCACTTATTCAAAACAAACTCTATGGAATTTCTGTTCACAAAGCTGCAACACTGTTTTAGGAACACAAGTGATATAAAATATGGCTGGGGATTTAGCTCAGTGGTTAGAGTGCTTGCCTAGCAAGCACAAGGCCCTGAGTTTGATCCCTAGCACCAAAAAAAAAAAAAAAGAAAAGGAATAAAATATAGTAAATAAGCCTTTGATCTTCTAGTTCAGGATTGAACACACACAATTTGTCAGATCCAAAGTTCTGACAAGCTGACTAGTACTTCAGACTTTTAACATGTAGTCTACTCTGACTTGATACTAAGTGACCTACTAGGTATTAACTGCATCAGTATCTTGGCACTGATCTTATCAGCTGCAGGGGAGAAACAAAAGAAAGGTTTATATCATGGAGAATTTTAATAAAGTACTCACAGATAAGAACTCACTAGACACACTTTTCTCACTTTGGCACTGTGGGGGTAGAGAGACTCTCCAGCTAAACTGTTCCATATTTACTCTTTTCCCATAAATTTGTAGTGGGACTGCAACAAAAGCAATGATAATGATGTTTATCAGTACCTTACGAGTTCCTTATTTTATCTTCACATGAACCCTAAGGAGGCTGGCATTATCATCCATCTATCACAAATGAGAAACTGAAGTCAAAATGACTAGCACAGTGATTGGCATGTGGTACATATAAGATATATCTTTATAGAAGAAAGCTTAAATACCTACACTCAGGTCACACGTTCAACTTTGAAGTGGTGATAACAAATCTCCAACCCAAAGGCCAAGACCACAAAGCCCAATCTCTTTTCCTAGTAAGTAACATTTTTCTCAGTCCTTGAGAAAGGAAGAAAAGAGCAGAGAACTAAGATTAAGTACCACTTATTTCTTTATTTTTATTTTTTGGTACTGGAGATTGAACTGAGGGCCTTTGCACTGAGCTACAACCCCAGCCACTATTTGAATTTCTTTTTTATTTTGAGACAGTGTCTCACTACATAGCTAAATTGCCCAGGCTGGGCTTGAATTCGCAGTCTTCCCAAATTCAAGTACTGGGATTATAAGGCATGTGCTACCACACCCTGACAAGTACCATTTATTTAGTATTTATTACATGTGCAGCACTTGTACTAGTTTATACATTAACTTATTTATTCCTCATAACAACCTTAGAGAGTAGTACTATTATTTATTCACATTTTATAGATGAAGAAACCGAGACAGACACAGAAGGTCAAGTGATTTGGCCACAGTCACAGAGCTAATACACGGCAAAGCTAGGCTTTGACCCCATGCAGACTGGCTCCAGCACCAATACTCTTAACCACTGCACTCTACTGCCATGCTGAAAACCTCCCTTCAGGTGAATTACATGAAAACAATACTTTTAACATTTCCCCAAATTACTAAATTGTAGAGTTTGAGAGAAAAGCAGTAGCACTTTTCAAAACATGTGTACCAGACTTCTTTACAGGCACACAGTACATATCCCTGGTGATTAGATCATTGCACTGCTAGGAAGTGGCACGCTGTAAATCTGGTTAAAAGCCCCCAGCCCACCTCTATGCACACTCAGATCCACGATAACTATGCACTGCAAGAAACAGGCAATTGAGAGATGTCCCAGTGCAATCTTCTATAAAATGAATGTCACTCTGGAAATATCCAATGGTGTACAGTAACCTGCATCACCCCTTCTTTATCCCAACACCATAAAAAACACTACAAAAATGAATGAATGAGTCTAAGCTACTTAAAAACCATAACAAATGTCCAATGATAACTACAAATTTAAATGAGAAAAAAATAAATGTAACATTCTTATAATTTTGTAACTTGTCCAAATCCTACATTTAAAAAGCGCTAGGCCTCTTTGAAAGACTCAATTCTTAGACTAGCTTCTTATCATAAATGTGCCTTGTAGATTTGAGGGGAGGGGTCCATTTCTGACAGAGCTTCTAAATATCCTGATACGCATATTTAAAGCAAAAGTCATTACTGCTGCATTACAAGTTAATGGGCTCCTTTACCCTAATATCTACCATGAAAACAATGTACTCATACAAATAAAAATATTAAGCATGAATTTACTATTTGTATATTAACATGTAATATACACAGAGAATAAGTATAAAGAACAGGATTGGACCTGGAAGTAGTATAGTACTAAGAACTTGACACAATGAAAACAGGAACTACTGCGGCTCCCTCCATTGACATCGTAAAGTTGCTACATTTTCTGGGCTCTCTTTTGAATTAATGTGGCATCTGTTCCAAGTACAGCATGCTAACATTTTACTAAAAGATATTTTCATTCTACATTTGTATCTGGTTTGCTTTTCATTTGAACTCCTGTTTTATTTCAGTGGTCATTATTTCTTTATACCAAGTTGTCAATTTGGCATTCCTAATCTATCTCCAGAGCATAAAAAGGGTGGGGAGGAACCATCATCTTACAACCCTCTAACAGCAACAATTACAAAAGGTTTTACATATAGATTAAATAAAGAAAATAAACAGCACAAAGATTTTTGTAGGCTTTTTACTATCAAGTCCTGATAAGTTAACCGGCATCTGTTCTTTTCAGAAAAGGAATTCTGCTCTGAGGTGTTGGGGGTGGGGAAAGAAGTAAACAAACACTAAATAGAAAAATTCAAATTAAAAAGTTTGGTGTCCACAAATGATGATTTCAATAATCTACACATAACCAACCCTAGCAAGTGATAATTGTTTTTTAAGAAATCCTCAAAAAATGTGGCAGCAACAAGCCAAACACAACCATTTGTACTTAACATGCATGCTGCATACTCCACAGTGTTACGTCACGTCAGGCACAAGAGAAGACGCTTACCAAGCTATCCTGCGTTCTATAAACTGCCTAACAACAACAAAAAGGCACTGCCATCTCTCTGGGAGAAGCAAGCAGGGCAGGCAACCTCTCCCCTTTGGTCAACTCTGAAGAAACAAATAAGGCTTGTATTTCAGTCTTTTAAGCTCACCTCTCTCAAGGCCTTTACTCTCAATCTTTCAGCCTTGCACAGAAAGAAAGGCTGTTGCTTTAAAACCAGAAAGCTACAAAAGATCACTCCACTTAAAAGCCCTGCACCTTTCACCAACTGCCCTCCAGCTGTCCCTAAGGCTGCCTCTTCGGCAGGGAGCAAGGTCTTTCAGGAGCACTGGTCTCCAGATGGGTATGTACACCCCGGGGGAAAGTGGAAGACAGGACTACAACTTCCATTTTTAAATTCCAATCTTTGAAAAATCTCGACTTTCCTGTCTGATAACATATATAAAACACTAATTCAGACTATTATACATTTACTGGTGGCCATAATTTTAAAAAGGTTAGAGACTAAAGGTCAAGATGACCAAGACTAGAATTTAAAAGTTAGTGAAATTAGGCTCTGCCTTAACTTACACAAGTTTCACCATACACGATATTAATAGTGCTCTTTGTACACTTGCAAGACTATTAGGAAAAGAATAAAATACTCTGTAGCACATGGTCTGAGTCACTCAAGATGAAAAGCACATTTATGAATGCTACCAATGAGAAATACTCTTAAACCTGGCTTGTGAAAACAGGGACTCTACTAAATTTAATACTGCTTGCTACATCCTGTCAAATCAAATTCTTAGAATTCTAAGGCAAGGCTTTAGCACTTCACTAAACGTGGGTCTAAAGAAGCACAAAACACCACAGATGCAAGGAATATATTCTAGCATTAAAAAGGCTTTTTTAAAAATTTGCAGCCGGGCATGGTGACACATGTCTATAACCACAGCACTCGGGAGGCTGAGGCAGGAAGATCCACAAGTTTGAGGCCAGCCTGGGCTACATAGTGAGTTCAAGGCCAGCCTGAATTACAGAGGGAGACCTTGTCTCAGAAAACCAATAATTAAAAATGAAATAAATAAATAAAAACTATTATAATGAGAAACTTTTACCTATTTAATAAAAGTTTTCAATTTAAATATTACAAAGATGAATTATAATTAAAACCTTTAGCAGCAAGTTGAAACTCTCAAGTCAGAATCAAAATGAATGGCACTCAAAAATTTATTTAAAAAAAAAAGCCTTTAAAAATACTGGGTTCTGAATAGCATTTAGTAGTGGTTGAGTGAGTAGGACAAGGTGGTAGGGCATGAAGACATGAGGACCAGGACTAATTCCTAGGAAAGGTCTCCGCACCGTGTAAGCTACGAGTTTCTACCAACTACAATGTTATGAGTATTCTCTTGGTTTTCAAATTCTATTTTGTAAACGTTGAATGACTGCTTAACAAGCAAGAAGAGAGACCACTGGTTTTAAAAAAAGTCATCTCTAAACACAACTGTTGTCTTTATAAGTAGCTACCAAAATAAACTAGTTGGATTTAATTCTGAAATGATGCCTCTTAAATTGCTTGTACAGAAAACACTGTTTTGCTTTAAATTGGCTAACATTTTTTAAAGTTTTAACAGTAACAGTGATCATCAGCTAAAGCATGAGGCACAAAAGAACTGAAAATGTTTTTTGCTGCACAGGTAAATCCAGGCATTGGGTTTATAACCTTTCTATGTAAGTCTTACCCGCCTCCCTGCCTCTAATTCCACTCCCACTTCTCACATGTGCCCTGTTTTAAAAAACAAGAAAATTTTTAAAATAGTCATGTGAAAAAAGTAAATTTTAAGACAGTATTATAGTACAATTCCACTTACTTTTTTAAATGTGCACATATAAAAAATACATAAATGAATAGAAAAAGCTTAAAAGAGGGATATAAGTAGCAGAACTTTATTACTTTATACATATCTATATTGCTAGAATGACTCGCATAACCCAGACACACACTTTTATATTATTTCTTAAAAGAAAGGACACTTCTCTAATACTAATGTACTGTTAGGCCAGGTGAGGTGACACCCACTTATAGTACCAGCACTCTGGGAGGCTGAGGCAGGAGGATCAAACATTTGAGCCCAAATCTGGACAACTTAGTGACTTAGAGAGACTCTGCCTTAAAATAAAAAATTTTAAAAGGGTTGGGGGTATAGCTCAGTGCAAAGGCATTCAAACCCCAGTACCTCCGAAAAAGAAAAAAAAAACTGAGTTACATAAAGACTGAATGTAAACTATTTGTGCCTATTAAGAAAATTTATAAAATAATTTACCATGTTAAAGGGCCCAATTTCCAGTCTTTAAGAAATAGTTATTAGACCCCCCTCCATGCAAGTACAGAGCTTGACAGTGGCACACAATGATGAAGAAAACAGGCAATGTCCCAAATGCCTCCATTGTCATCCCATTCCAATACTTACTATTTCTAAAATATGCAATCTAACTCAACCAAAATCAACGTGAAACAGTCTCAAAATGATATATCATAACTGGTCATTTCAGTAAACTGAAAACTTCAGTAATTCACTTTCTAGGTTGCTATGGGACTTACATAGTTTGTACAGCATTATGGACACTTCAAAGCAGGAATCAGGAACTACACCTGGGCCTGAATCCAGGTTATATCATTTGCTATCTATGTGATTCCAGGGAAACCTCTATTTCCTCACATGTAAAATGGAGGTAGGATAATAATAGTAAATTATCAGAATATTGCTGTGAGAATCAAAATTAAGTGAGAGCCTATGTGTAAAATGGCTTAGAGTACTATATACAATAAACAGTCAATCTTAAACTAGTGTTATTAAAAGCAGATAACTCTGAAGTACAAAAACTTTTCATAAGTTGCCAACATTAATCTATATACCTGTCATTTTTAAAAAGAATTATCTTTATTGATGTAAACTTATATATAACCACATAAAAATATAGTTCAGTATAAAAGTCTGTGATAAATCTTTTGAACACATCAGTCATTTATAATATTTATATTATAACAAATGTGTCAGTGTATATTGTCAAGAACAAGCTACTGTATAAACATGTCTGAACACTTGCAAGAACTTGTCTTTTGGAGGCAAGGTGGATCACTAATTTTTGGGTTCATTTTTATTCTAACTCAGATATTTAAAACTTTATCAATATAAGTAGTATTAACATGACACGGACAAATAAATTCTGCCATTTAGTATTTGGGCTGGCAGTGTAGCTCAGTGGTAAGGCACCTGTCTAACCATGCATAAGGGTTTGGTCTCCAGCAATACAATCAATCAAAAAAATCTGCATACACTACTTTAGTCTATAAAGTACATTCGTGAGTATTAGCTAATTCTTTTCACAGCATATTGAAACAAGCCCTTACTTATTTCTCACTTAGAAAACTAAACCCCCAGGAAGCTGGATTTCCCAAGAGTGTGCCTCTAAGTGACAGAACTGGATGTAAAGACAGGGCTTTGATATCATCACAGCCGTCTTATTTATAGTAGCCTGGGACACTTCATAAAAAGGGGAGAGAAAACTGTTCAACAATTTATTTATTTATTTATTTATTTATTTTTATTTATTTTTTTTTTGTGGTGCTGGGGATCGAACTCAGGCCCTTGTGCTTGCAAGGCAAGCACTCTAATCACTGAGCTGAATCCCCAGCCCCTGTTCAACAATTTAGGTGTACCACAGGACTCTGAAGTGAGTGTACATGACTGCCCAGTTTTACTTTCCTTATTTCCAACTTTAGTATTTCAAGAATTACATTAGTAAATGTAACAATAAAATACACAGAAGGAGAATTCATCTAAACCTGATTAGTTTCTGTATTGGCCAATTAATACCAAAGATCATTTTTCTCCTTACATTAAAAGCCCTCTGTATTTAACTTCTTTGTAACAGCTGAATATATTTCATTTTAATATTAGGTCTTGAAAAGACAAATTCACATAAAATAAATAAAACAATTTATAGTATAGAAGTTTATCAGACAGATTCCTTGAATTCTCTAAAGACACTATTTAATGTCTACCACACATAATAATAAATTATGAACCACAATTATGAGGGGGAAAAAGGTTATATTTATTATTACAGTAAATTGATTTGTTTTGTAAACAAGTACTTAAATACTAAGTACTTAAATACTAAGGCATAGTGTTCTTAAGTAAACACAGCAGCCATCAGCAAATAATATTCAAGTAATATTCAAGAATTCCAGCTGGGTGTGGTGGTGCATGCCTGTGTTCCCAGCCCTTGGGAGGCAGGGGCAGGAGGATCACCAAAAGTTCAAGGCCAGCCTGAACTACATAGCAAGACCCTGACTTTTTTTTTTTTTTTTTTTTTTTTTAAGACCCTGTTTTAAAAAAACAAAAAAAGGGGTTGGGGATTTAGCTCAGTGGCTAGAGTACTTCCCTTACAAGCACAAGGCCCTGAGTTTGATCCCCAGCAACAACAAAAAAAAAAACCCAACAAACAAAAAAAAGAATTCCACACTACAGAAAAAGCCAGCATACTGGCCAAATAGGTTAAGAGAGACAATTCTCTGATTCTCTCTACATTCAAACTAACGTACACACATAACAATTTATGCTTGTATTTTTCGATATTCCTAGGCATCCTTTTTCCATCTCGAACAGATAAAAGGGACCAATCAAACAAATAAAAACATCCTGAAAATTAAGAGTCCAAAAGACACTGGTATCCTAAAAGAAATAATGTAAGGATTTAGGACTTCTTTGAACCTAACATTTTAAACACAACCCAGATTTGAAATCATGTTTCATTCTGGGCCTGCTCACTGGCCTCCAACACATAGGTCCTATAATGCTGTGAACTGTAGTGACAGGTACATGATTCTACACATGACCAAATTTTCCCAAGGTTACATATACTATGAGAACTTTCGCTGAATCTTATTTTCATTAGTTAACTAGTTTGGATATCCTACTAGTGCAAACATTATGAACAAAGATACTTTATCTTGAACTTTCTGAAGTCAACTAAAGACATGTGGTACAATGGCAATAAATACTGGATGGGCAGAACTGAATCCTGGTCAAAATTCTGCTACTGGCCTGTAGCACTTTGGGCATGTATCACTTAGGAAGAAAGTGAAGTGCAAGGACATTTTACGTATAGCAAAAAATTCTAAGGAATTGCCATATAATTATCATAAGCCAAAAATCTCAAGGTCTTATTAGAACAGCCTGGGTTTCTGATCAAATTATAATAAAAAAAAGGAAAATATGTGAAGCACACTACTTTAAGTAACAACTACTAGTGCTGCTACTAATTCTAAAAACTTACTGAGGGGCTGAGGCTTTAGCTCAATGGTTAGAGTGTTTGCCTTGCAAGCACAAGGTGCTGAGTTCGATCCCTGGCACCAAAAATAAACAAATAAAATAAAATAAAAACCTACTGAGATCTTACTATGTGCCAAGCACTGTGCTAAACACTGTCACAGATTTTAACACAGTCTGCAACACCACTCTGGTTAAGAAGAACCCTCAAAAGAAATTTAAAAAATTTTTAAATGAAAATTAAAAATTATTGAAGAAATCTTACCTTTTCTTCTGCCTTTCAGACTACATCTCTGAGTATCAAATTTATACTGATATTTATTTTCAAGAATTTGTCTTCCAATTAGAGGGTACAGATATTCAACATACTGGGAATTATTACAGAAGAATCATAGAACTCTGAAATTAAACACTGATACCAAAAAAAAAGTTTCACTGAAGTTCCACTGAACTTTTTTTTTTCTTCCTGTTTTTTTATTTTTTGAGACAGGACCTCACTATGTAGTTCAGGCTGTCCTTGAACTATGTAGCCCAGGCTGGCCTCGAACTCACAGTGATCCTCCTGCCTCAGCCTCCTGAGTTCTGGGACTACAGGCATACTACACTCAGCACACCCAACTTTAACTACTGAATAACTCACTCCTTTGGGGAAAAGGAGAGGAAGAAGGAATAAGGAAGAATAGCGTATTTATCAGGCCTGATAATCAGAGACTTCTAATGCCCACACTAACAAGGAATGATGCTATAACCACAAAGTGAATTATTTAACCACATGCACAAAATTACTTACAATTGCTAAGTCAAGTTTTGAATGTTATTGTACATGTAAATCTTATACTACATAGTAGATAGAAAACACAAACTAATCTACCATAAACTAAAGCACTAGATTGCTTCTGAACATTTCACTTTAGAATTTCAGCAGCATAAAATCATGATATTATTAATCAAACTTTACTTAGCAGAAAGTTCTTAGAGGATTGGGAAGCTGTGGATAAAATGGAGGTAGACAAGAAGGAAGGGTTCCCGGTGCTGCTGAAATCAACTACAGGCCCCAGCATGCAATGCTCTAATCCAAAGTTAAGCAAAAAGTGCAATGCATCCTGGGACTTGTAGTAAGTAAACCACTTTATTACAGCAAGTTTCAAGAAAGTCTGAACTGTGTGTAGCACAACTTGACTAGATCTTATTATTAGGGTCCTGTCAGATTTAGATGTAATTTGTTTGTTCTCTGCTCTGGCACCCAGCTGCTCTAGTGCACACTGGAAAAAGTATTAATTAATAGTAACATTTTCACATTAGAAAAACTTCAGATAGAATAGGAAAAATACTTCAAAAGCAAAAAGATTTGAAATGACAGAACTATTATTTTACAAACTTTTAAAAAAGTTTAGTTGAATCAGTTTCAAAACTCTATACTTCTTCCTCCAAAAAGTTTTATTTTACCAGGTCTTCTTTTAACAGTTAGTCAACGTGTATAATTTTTCTTGATGAAAATTCTCACAAGCAAACATTCTCATTCTCTAGTACTGCCCACTAGGAAATATATTCTTATAACAATACATACACACATCATTACACATGCAAGAAAACTGAAGATTCTCTTCTGTCAAATTCTTCCCCAATATTTATACCCTTTATTTACTCTTCAAGCTTAATTACACACACACACACACATACACACACACACTCCCTCTCTCTCTCTCTCTCTCTCTCTCTCTTCTCTCTCTCTCTCTCTCTCTCTCTCTCTCTCTCTCTCTCTCCTGGAAAGAACACTTAGAGAAAACTGGTTCCATCTACAATTCCCTTTCTCTCATTCACTAACCTCCTCTAGAAACACAAAAATATTTTTAAGATATTAATAACATGTCTAAGCCCAAGCTGATCAGTTTGAACTGTAATTTATGTACATTCAGTCCCTACACACACCCCTGTTTTCTGCAAGACTCTGAAAGGAGCCTGGGAAAGAACTAAGTGCAATCTGCATTAGGAGGCCTAACACAGGTGGTGGGTTATTTTCAGGCAACAGCACCTTCACAAACATGCTGTGGAATATAGTCCAAGAAATTCCTAACGAGAAAAGATAAGCTGGCACACAAATTTAACACAATCCAGCTAAAAATCACCTGCAACACATGCTACCACATTTCACCATAAACGTGACGGGCTACTAAAGAATCTGAAGCTTCATCAATACAACATACTGTCCATAAGGCCAGAGATAGCAGTTGCCATGGTTACTATCACACACTTTTTATCAGGAAATTATTGTCATTACCCTGAAGTTTTGGGTACTTACTTAAAATTAAAAAAAAAAAAGATTTGAGTTCTGACTGTTAATTGAGTGAAAGAATCAACTACTGTCTGATTTGTAAGTGTGTCGCTTTAGAGATGTACATGGTTAACAATACTTGGATCTGCAGTAGAAAAAAAATCAATTCCTTTCTGCTGCTCCTTCTCCTCAAATACTGACAGTTTGTATTCTCAATGCAGCCAAAACAATAAAACAAAACCCATCTTTTTGGCTTCTGTATTTAAGTTATGTTTTTCCCCTAGGCCCACAAACCAAGTCAAAATAAAGCCCAGATCAGCAACCTATTAGGTCTCATCCCTTTCCTAACTCCACAGCACTGGTTCACTTTCTTGTTTACTTTTATTTATTTTATTGTGTATTGTTTGTTGAGGCAGGGTCTATGAGGCCCAGGCTGGCCTCAAACCCCTGGGCCCAACAGATCTTCCTACCTCAGACTCCCAAGTAACTGGGATTACAAGGGTGCACTCCCAAACCAGCTTCTTACCTACTTAAAAAGCAGAAAACACTCCAAGACATAGGAAAGAAGAATTTCCTTCAACTGAGACTGTTTCCTAACTCTTTTTTATTTTTTTTAAAGGGTAGGAGAGACTTGTGGAGTACTAGAGGGGAAGACGTGGCCCAAGAGTTTGGTGTAAGCAAATCGCTTTTAAAGAAAAGCCCCAAAGATGACTAAACTTCACTGATAATCTCTACAAGGAGAGAGCTCACCACTCCAGTGTAAGATGAACTGGTAGTCAAGTAATAGTAAAGTTATTTCCATCTTCTCAAAAAAATCAGTATTCAAAAATTTAATACAAAAATTTAATACCCATGAATTATATGAAAGCCTACAAAAAGGTATGGCCATATATACACACAAACATACAAAGAAGAAAACATATGCTCTTCAGGAAATAATAATCTACACTACATTTAATGCAGTGTTAACATATTACTGCTTTAAAAAAAATTCCAAAGCAGCAAAAATATATACCTGGTAAAGTTAGTATGATCAAAATGTATTGCTATGCTCCTCAAGAAATACTTAGGCCTATTGAAAAAGTCCACATACAAAAATTCCTGAGAAGTCAACATGAATTATGAGTATTTCCCAGCACAAAATAATATGAAATTCAAACATGTTTCAAGAAATCAGTTGTGATCATAAAGGTAAAGGAATTCTGTCAAAGGTCAGAGACATGAATTTCTTCTATTCTCCTTCTGAGTAGTAATTAAATATAAAAGTCTTCAGCAACAAAATACTAAGGATACAAAATTTAAAAGGGTATTAATGTAACTTTAACTTCCTATTTCTTCACAGCAAGCTTTGGTATTCACTGTTTATGGCATAAAAAGTTAGTATCACTCACCTCCAGAGGTTTCATTTTTCTTTAAACAGTTAAGTGTTTTTCTCACCCTTCACAGAAGCAAGTTTCTATATTTACTTTCTAATTGAAGTTATCTCATAAAGCACAGTCACTTCTAAGATTTAAGATACCAAATCTTTTGATACATTCACAAACACAAGGATTCCCAGTATACCTGGGTATTTTCTGTTGTTTTTAATTTTCTATTCCAAATTTGTGAGCAGAGCTATGAAGAAAGCTTCAACTTAAGGCTTTAAACTTTGGGGTTACTTTTACACAAAAATATTTCAGTGTACTCCTCTAGATTTGAGTAGTCATTTCCTCACGCATCCTTCTAAAACAGAAAAACAAAAATAATATACATATGTACCTAATACTAATGCATACAGAGGTACATATTTTCACCATAAAGCAAACCTGAAAGCTTTAATCAATAAAAATTTTTCAGAAATTTAGCAGTCAATCAAAACAATCAAAACTTTAGCCCTGGCCTCTGTTAACTCCATGTGTTAATAAAAGTCTATAGAATAGTCCAGGAACTTAAATATTCACCACAATCAACTACTATCACATCAATGGAGAAAGGAAGAAAAACTTTAATAGTGGACACACATTTCACAAGATCTTCAAAAGGGAAAATGATCTTATTTGAATTATGGAAAACTGCCTAGGCAGCATTTTTTAAACAAAGCTTCAAAACTGTAACAAAGAGATTTCTGGTAACCAGAGCAGTACTTAAAAAACAAAAATTCATGAAGTGTCCAGGGTACATTTTTAATACATTAATTTTCCAACTGATATGAAGAAAGTTAGCATTTTAAGACAGAAGCTCTGTTCATGTATTAATTGGTTATCTATCTCAACAACTTAATATCTGCATGGGTCTGGCAATTTACAAAGAACTTTCACATATATTATCTAATCTGATTTTACTAAGAGAAAAATACTGTATTATGCCTACCAAAGACACAAAATTCAAAGCAGGTTCATCAAATTTTCTATACATTTTTAAATGTTTAAAACTTTGATATAAAACTTTACAAGCAACCATAGTAGCATAATATTTCCAAAGATAATCAATTCACCTAATACCAACAGTTTCAAAGGGCCATGTGCTATAAAAGCTATGAAACTGTTAAAATAGTTACTTTCATCTCTATGTAGTTATTGCTAAGTGTTACTAATGGACAGACGTATCAGCAATGATCTATACCTACAGATATAACTTTACTTATAGTTCAAGAGTCTCAGTCTTTTGAGGCCAACCTAAATATATTAACCATATGTATTTATAAAGCTGGCTGCTTTCAAAAGGTATTTATATTAGAATCACTTAAAAAAAAAAGAATCACTGACTGTGGATTCAGGGGTTGAAGGGAGGAAGACAAAAAAAAATGTCAAAAATTTTTACAAGAGCTCTCTTGCCAAACTTTCAACTCTTTCAATTACTCTATATTCTATGTGTATTAATATTATAGGATGATCACAAAGCTTAAAGTCTCACATCATATCAACTACTTTAGTTTGCTGCAACTGCACACTATTTTTTTAAATGTGTTTAACACCCCACTTTGGCAATATTTTTCAAAATAAAATAATTCTAACAGCCTTCTACACCTAACCCCAGCATCCTTAGGCAATCTACGATAGAAATCTACTCTGCAGAGTATCATAAGCAAATAAAAAGCAAAAATTTCAGTTTCCAAAAGCAAATGTAATTTATTAATGTTATTTTTTAATGGACTTACTCAAAATCTTTCTAGAACTTTAAGGTGTTAATCCTGTTGCTTAGCTGAAGCTAAGTAGAGTTTAAGTGGCAAGACCCTCAAAATTCAAAAATGTCCTTTATCTTATTGTAGCACCTCCTGCTGGATACCATTTAGAGATCTCCAAGTAAGCAGAAGATGAGTGTTTATGAGGCAGCTCCTCCCAGATAATTGAGCAGGAACAAGGAGGGGCACTTCAAAGCAAAGAAATAGTGCCTTCTTAAAAATAAGTTACGGTACAGATAGGTGTCTTTTCAATCTATTACCATCCCAGTTCCATAAAGACTTGCCTGAGTCTCAAGTGCAACATCCTTAAAATAAACCTTGTAAAACTATCTAAAAACTAAGTTACAGTGCCTTCAAAGGTACTCAAGCAAAAGACTTTAACATGGGCAGCCGAGCAATGCCACTTAAGCTGTAAATACCATCATGTTACCTAAAGCAAAAGTCTGATGTAAAAAAATAAAAAACAGCACCTGGGATATTAATATTTGTGTTGAGAGAATTTTCTGCACTATTACTATGTTCACTTAAAGACAGTTGTACAAGTCTTTAGCACAAATTTTTAAAAAATAAACATTAGTGTAAACTACACACAAAAATTTCCTCTTTACATCAGAAGATACATTCTGAGATTTTTCAAATGCATTCTTCAGACATTTTAGATGGCTCCTAATAGGCCAGTGTTAAGCCCACAACACAGATTCCACATACAAGTGAAGACTTTACAAAAAGAGTAAGAAGGAACTTACCGAAATTAACACGAATAATAGTATTTCCAGTAAAAATGTAGTAATGGCTTCCTACAAGGCTGTAAACCAAGTAAATTGTGAAACTTTGAAAAAAAAAGAGGGGGCTAACTTTCAAAAACCGAAGGAAAAGCTGACCTATTTATTTCTGCTCCCCAAACGTGAGTGAACACCAAATGTAAACAAACAGCATAAGCACTGAAAAGTATGCTTACACATCTCAGCCTGCTTCAGTCCCCTTTACTTCAATAAAGCTGCAGATGTTGATGATGAGTAGTCTCTCTAAAAGGCCATATCCCAGCTCTTCGCCCTAAGGAACCCCTTATAAAGTACGCATATGAAAAGCCTTCCTTCCTAGAGTGCACAACTGTTTAAAAAAAAAAAAAACTTTCATCAGCCCAAATTAATCTGATTCTAATATTCGGCTATCAATTATTAATATACAAATGTTCTTCCCTCTCTAACTTCCCCCAAGCATCTACATTCCTGACACCTACCATTCAGAAAAATGCACCACTCGCACCCCAGCTACGGAGCAAATCTTTGAAATCTGAAACAGCCACAAAGTTCACTGTCAAGGCCAGAACTGAGGCCCACACACGTCCGGACCTTCACTCACATTCGAAATTCTAGAAATCCACACTCCCTGAGACATCATTTAAAAACAACACAATGTGGACGTGCAGTGTGAGAGCCTCTACTTCAAGACCTAAACAAAGAATATTTCAACATATGACCGGAATATGATGACACCGGATTCACCAATGAAAACAAAACCTGCCTACCATTAGCAGTCCTACCCTCATCTCAACTCAACTACTTAGAAATCACTCTCGGCACATCTACACCCACAACCGGCGTGTGGCCTCCTCCCGGGGTGCAAGCCACACAGACAAAGTTGAAAAGCAGACATTCTCCGCCCGGTGCCCAATCTCCAGACCAAACCCTCCCCTGCCAGGGCCACCTTGCTGCTGCTACCCACCATCGCGAACGTGGTCAGGGGAAAAAAGAGAGAGACAGAGAGGAGGGAGAGAGAGAGAAAAATCCTAACAGCACCGCTCAGCAGAATAAAGAGCCCCGAGAGCGAGGATGACGAGAAGTGTTGGGAACTGCGTGCACGGCGGGGCTGGACCAAACGGAAAGAGTCCCACTCCGCGCGCCCCTCCCCCCGGCGGGGGCGCGGGCGGGGGAGGGGCGGCCGCAGCCCCTCTCGGAGCGGCCTGAGAGCCCCCGGCCCGCACTGGGGTCCCGGGGCGCCCCGGGGGCTGCGGGCGGCGGGGGCTACTGCGGGAGGGCCGGCCTCGGGCCGAGGGGTACAGGCAGGCAGACTCTCCGGAATAACAAGTTGCAGAAGAAGAATAAGCGGAATTTCCCCAACGCTGCTCCGGCCACCCAAGACAAATGCACCAACACACACACACACACACACACACACACACACACACACACACACACGGGCCCGGCGGGCGTCAGCAACCGCAGCTTTTTTTTTTTAACCAGATCCCCCAGTCATCAAACAAGATGGTTTTCCCCAAAAAAAATTTTAATTAAATAGCCATAATAAAAACTTCCCCCCGACAGCATCCCGGGGCGTGTGCGGGGGGTGGGGAGGTGGAAGAGCCAGGCGACCATCCCTGGGCCAAGGGGGAGCCGGGTTGGGGAGGGGGGCAGCCCAGGCCCCGCGCCCCCCCCAGCCCCCCGCCGGCACAATGTGTTGCCCCCTCCCCGCCACCCCCGGCGCGCCGCCTCTGTCACCCGCTCCGGCCCCGCACTCAGCAGCGCCCAGGCTCCCGAGGCTGCTCATAAACTTACTTCCAATCTATCCTGGGGAGGGGTGCAGGGCAGAGGGGCGGAAGGGGGGGAGACAAGGTTTTCCCATTGTCTTTTTTTGGGGGGGTGAGAGGAGGAATAGGAAGGGCACGCAGGGGGGCGCCCCGAAGGGGAAGTTACTGCTCAAATCTCAAGTTGACTGAGGGGTCCTGGCGAGAACACCCCCCTTTCCCTCCTCCCTCCCACACACCCCTCCCCTCCCCCCCTCCCCACCACCACCATCACAAACTCCAAGCAGGCAGCCCCTGATCCTCCCAGAGACAAACACCAGAGACAAGACAGAGAGAGAGAGAGGGAGAGAGGGAGAGGAGAGGGGGAAGGGGAGGGAGGGGAAATAGAGCTACTCAAGAAAAAAAGAGAGAGGAGAGTGAGAAGGGAGAATGGAAAAGCTGGGATACTGCACCCTCCTGCTGCTGGCTGGCTGTCCCCCTGGCAGCTGGAGGCAGGAACTCTGAGCAGGAGAAGCAGGAGGAGGAGGAGGAGGGAACTCTTCTTCATGGGGAGGGAGGGAGGGAAGACGCCGGGGCTGCTGCCGCTTCTGCTGCTGCTCTGGGCCTCTCGCACTTTTTAGATATTAGTGTGTTAAGATGGTAGGTTGTTCCCTGCTCCCTCCTCCTCCTCCTCCTCCTCCTCCTCCTCCTCCTCCTCCTCCTCTCGCTCTCCCTTTCCCTCTCACTCACTCTCTCCCTCTCTCTCTTTCTCTCTCTCTCTCTCTCTGGGCTGTTTCTTTCCTCCTCTTCCCCAGGCAAGGGGGGGTGGGGAGGAGGGGGTGGGGGGAGGAACTGGAGCCTCCTCCTCCTCCAGGAGAAACACACACAGGCCCCGGGCCGGAATGGGGGGTGGGAATCAGAGCAGCAGGAGAGAAACTGTGGGAGACAAACAAGCCCAACTCTTCATCCTCCTCCTCCTCCTCCACCTCCTCCTCAGCAGCAGCGGCGAGCACCACCAGCCCATTCACCACCCGGCCCCGGGCCGCAGCACCTCCGCCGCCTCAGCCCGGGGATCCCTCCGCCCAGGCCCAGACACTCTCGCCGCGCGGGAGCCCGCCGCGCGGCCCCGCCAGCCCCGTCGCCGCCGTGCGCGCCCCCGCCGCTCCCGAGAGCCGGGCGAGAGGGACTGAGGAAGCGGGGACGCGGGAGTGGGGGGAGAGGAGGTGCCGGGGGAAAGGAGCACGGCGGGGCCGGAGGGGGCCGCCGGGCCGAGTTGTACGGCAGCCGGCCCGGGCCTCCCCGCGCCGCTCCCGGGACGCGCGGGCCTCCCTCCCCACCCCGGGGACGCGGGGCGGCGGCGGCGGGGGAGGGGGCGGCGGCGGGGGCCCGCGGCGGCGCTCGGGCGGGCGGACTACTTGACGTGTCGGTGCGGCGAATTTATTTCACTTTGCCTAAGGAACGGGGTGTGCTGCGGCCCCCATTGCCTAGGGAAAAAACCCGGATGTAAAGTGAGTGAAACTAAACTAGAGTGAAGTAGGGCAGTAGCAGCCAAACTCCAGTGCCGCGGCGGCGGCGGCGGCGGTGACGGGGCCAGCTCCGAGCAGCGGCCAAACTCCGGGGCCGCCGCAGTCCTGGGCCCGTGCAGCGCTGCAGCTCGGCTCCCGTGCAGCCGCAGCCGAAGCGAGGCCGGAGCCCGCCGCGCCCCCCCCCAACTCCGCGGCCCGAGCCCAACTCCCCCTCCCGCCGGCGCGAGCTGCAAAGGGGCTCCGGAGCGGCCCCAACTCCCTCCGATGCAACAGCAGTTGGAAGGGCGAAAACAAGCCGCGAGGAGCAGCGAGAGGGAGGCACTGCCATGAGGGACCGTGGTCCAGGCAACAGGAGCAAGATGCAACCTCAAGTCGAATGCAACATGCAATCCCAGCCGCGCTCGCCCGCCCGCTCCCTCCCCTCGCTACCCCGCCCCCTTTCCAAATAACTACCCTTGAACCACTTTATTAGCCGCACTTAGTCCACACTCGCTCCGGGGAGGGGCGGGGGACGGGGTCTTTCGCTCACCTTTATTTATTGCTGCTTTCTGCCCCCCTCTCCATGTTTTTTATTCCTAAGTTCTTTTGTTCTAAGGGGGATGATGGCATTTACTTTTCTGCTTTGTGTAGCAGGGCAATCCTGGGAATCGGCCACGTATAATCCGGCGGTTTGTCATATTTTATTAGTGAAAGTATTTTATGCCTGTTCTACCTCCGAGGACTGTAACATGGAGAACTGCAGGGAGAGAGGGAAAAAAAAAAAAAAAAACATCGGAAGAATTCTTGTTTTGAGAGATTTCTTGGCGGAGCGGGGAGGGCCTTTTTTTTGGAGGGGGTTTATTTAGATTTTTTAATCGATAGTTTTCAACTCAAAGCTTAACGTTTTTGTGCGGATGTATTACTGGATTCTAAAATAACTATAATTTTTTTTAAAGTCAAAAATCCTAGATCTAAAAAAAAATCCCATCTGGACAGTGATATTATCCGTTCTGTGCAACACGCTGGACTTAACACAGTGTTGGCCCTTCAAACGTTAAACAACAATAAACCCCAACCTCAACTGAACACAAATGGGGGGTGGGGGCGGTTTTGTTTTTAAGGCTCAGCACTTTTGTAGCATCTGCCACTACGCATTTTCCAGGCATTGATTAGCCATCCAACTCCCATAGGCATGGAGTCCAGTTTTTGCAGATAAAGAGCAACAGTGGTGAGATGATCTGCCCAAAGTCAAAGTGAGTCATTGGCAGGACCAGAAATAGCCTTAAGACGTGATTTGTTCCTAGTTACATCTTTTCCATTAAATACTATTTCCGCCAAGAAATACAGTAGTTTTTAAAAATAAGTACACATTCTTTACCTTGTTACGGTGTTTTCACTAGAGGCACTTGGAGATCACTGGATATGATGTTATTTCTTACTTCCGTGACCTGCAAAATTAAATTTAGCTTCTTAAGAGAGAGGAATTTTTTAAAATTCTGATTTAAAGTTAAATAAAAAGTATGGACTTTATTTGACATGTGTAGGCCATTTAGTAGTCTGAGCTTTATGTTAAAAATTTTACAGCAGAGAAAGTGGGTAAGAGTTTGAGAATGAAAATGAAAATCCCTATAAATGATTCAAGAGGGCTGGGTGAACTCATAATGTTGTGAAACTAAACCTGTATTGCAGCCAAAATGAGTAACAGGACAGGTGTGTAGTAAGACCCAGCTCTACCACCCAGAGATAACCAATGTTTTTCAAAACGAGCGAGGGAGGGGCCATGACCTGATGCTGCCATTTCATTTCCGACCATAGCAAGCTGGCAACGTTTCCTCAGAGGAAGGCTACCTTAGTGTTCTTTCTGGGAAAAGTAGTTTAAAAAAATTTCTTTTCAGACTTTCATAGGAAAAAAAAAAATCCAGAAGCTCAAATTGTGCATGAATGTGTGAATGCTATAGACCAGGTCAGTGAACTTTTTCTGTAAAAGCCCAGATTGGAAGTATATCAAGCTTTGCCGATGTACAATTACTATCACAACTTCTCGACTCTGTTGCACTCCTATAGCATAAAAGCTTCTATAGCCAGTATGTGAACAAATGTGCCTGTATTCTAATAAAATTTTTATTTATGGACCTTAATGCTTGAATTTTGTGTACTTTTCATGTATTAAGGTATGTTATTCTTTTGATTTTTTCAACTAGTAAAAAAATGTTTTCAAAAAATTATATAAATATACACATTTTTTTTAAAGTCTGGGCAGTCTCACAAACCATGTAATGGACAAGATTGGGCCAAGGGGTTGTTGTCCTTTGTCAATACCTGCTGTAGAGGACTGAAGTTGAGTAGCCACTAAATTTAAACACTCTGAGGGTGCTTGGTACAACAGTCAGCAATCAGTACCACGCAGCTAGGTGTGGTGGTGCACAACTCTAATCCTAGCACTCCAAGAGGCTGAGACAGGAGGATCACAAGTTTGTAGACCAGCCTGGGCAATTTAGCAACTTAGTGAGACCCTGACACAAAATTAACAACCCCCCACACCCCTGACTGGGAATGTAGCTCAGTGTGAAGGCCTTGGATCAGTGTCCAGTACTGCAAGAAAAAGAAAAAAAATTCAATACCATGCAAAGTCATATCCTAGCCAGGCATAGTGGCACACACCTGTAATCCCAGGACTCAGAGGATGAGGCAGTAGGATTACCACAAGTTCCAGGCCAGCCCGGGCTACATAGTAAGTTCATAGTGAGTTCAAGGCCAGCCTGAACTACATAGTAAGACCTTGTCTCAAAAAAACAAACAAAAAAAGTCATATTCTAGATACAGTCTACATATTTATACTTTCAGGCATTTGAGCTATAATACTTAACATTCCTATAACTGCCAAAGTTTATAGAAAAGAATACTTACTCTAGCCTGTGATCCCTTGATAGACCATGTTTCCATTTCTGTGCTCTTCCTCACTCTGAGAGCCTGAAGCAGAGTGGAAGTCCCACAGATCTGGATTCTGGGGTAATAAGAAGTATCCCTCTTTCTCAGTCAAGGCACTTTGACCAAGGTAACTGCTCTTCTCAGAGCCCAGTTTTCCAATTTTGTAAAATGTAGGTATTCAGGCTGGGTGTATAGCTCAGTGGAAGAAAGCATGCCTAGGAAGCCTTGGTCCCTGGTTTCAATCTAAAGCCCCTCCCCACCCCCCAAAATGAAGGTTTCACAGGGCCATGGAGAGGTTTGAAGGAAATAATTCACATTGCAGGGCATGGTGGCACACACCTATAATCTCAGCACTCAGGAGGCTGAGGCAAGAGGATTGCTGTGAGTTCAAGGACAGTCTTCTGAACTACAGTACATAGCAAGACCCTTTCTCAAAAAAAAAAAAAAAAGAAAAGAAAGAAAGAAAGAAAAATGGTGAAGAGTCATAGATCTCTCCCAAGCTCTGAGCATCCTACTATCCTCACCCAGGGCATTTAGTAGGCACATATTGGCTGTATGGCCTTAGACAAAATACTTGGGCTTTCTGAACCTTGGTATTTGTAATAAAATAAAGGTAATCCCTTGAGGGATTGTTGTAAAAGCTAAATGGCTCAAGTGCTAAATGGGAAAAAAGAAAACAGTAATTTGTTAGTGAAAATTCCAGAAATAAGGTGAAAATGAAAAGTTTTCACCAAAAGGTCCTTGAAGTAAATCATTCAACCGTGGAAATGAGCAGTACAGAGGGGACAGGGATGCAGTAGAATACTTGTCAGCATGCATGAGGTCCTGGGCTCCATTCCTAACACTGCCCCCCAGAAAAAGTCACAGTCATAATAATAGCAGGTGCACAATAATTTAGAGTTTACTTGCTACCACCCAAAAAACCTCCACTATTTTTCTGCCTTCACACCCCATGAGCCAGGCCTGGTATTGTACATCTGTAATCCCAGTACGAGGGAGGCTGAGGCAGGAGGACTGCCACAAGTTCAAGGCCAGCCTGAGCTACATAATGAGTTCAAGGCCAGCATGAACTACATAGTGGAACCCTGTCTCTAAAACCAAAATGAAACAAAAACCTGTGAAATAAAGGTAAAGCTCAAATGTTGACTGTTACTGAGTATCATATGTGTAATTTTTATAAAAGTAGTCACACGTATTGGTGTTTTCATATCTATTTCTGTCTTCCATTCCATGCTTCAAGAAATCATCGAAACACTAAAATCAGAAAAATACTTATAATTTTCTTCTCATATTTTATAGCTCCTATTTTTTTTTTTACATTTACCTTGTTATATTTATAAAATAAAATGGAATATTAGAGGTAGGAATCTAACTTCTGTTTGATGGAAAACATTTAGTTAGCCTGGTGTGGTGGTACATGCCTGTAATCCCAGCACACAGGAGGCTGACGCAGGAGGATCACCATGAGTTCAAGGCTTCAAGGCCAGCCTGGGATACAGAATGAGTCTCAGTACCCCCCTCCAAAAAAAAAGACCCAGGTATGGTGCTGCATGTCTGTAATTCCAGCACATGGGAAGCTGAGGCCTGGGCTACATAGCAAGACCCTGTCTGAAAAAAAAAAAAAAGAAATATTAAGTAGTTAATATTGGAATTCTAGCAGATAATGTCTAGGGATAAAATGTCATTCAAAATGATACAAAATGGGGTTAGGCATTTAGCTCACTAGAACATTTGCCTAGCAACTGCAAGGCCCTGAGTTCCATCCCCATCACCCCTCCCAAAAAAAGATACAACAGGACTGGGATGTAGCTCAGTGGTGGACGGCTTGCCTTCCACGCATGCAGCTGTGGGACTAGTGCTAGCATCACATTTATGGCATTTATGGCAAAAAAAAAAAAAGCTAAAACAGCTAACTCTCTATAAAGAATATATATATCCTTATATATAAGCATATATAATATATAAGCATGTATACATATTCTTGTATAAGCATATATATGCTTATATGTTACATTCAGCTATACTGTAAATATATACAGACACAATAAATACAGAAAAATATAATAGAGGCATCATACTCAATATGAGAACGAGTAAAGAAATTTCTTCTAAATTTTCTTATTTTATAGTTCTGTAGTAACACGGCACACACACCCATATGGGTATGAAGGGATTTTTGTGTTTGTATACGTTGTCTCTGATGTGCTGGGATTTGACAGTATTTCAAAGTAATAAACTCCTCCCCTTGGAAAGGACTGACTGACAGTTTTCTCATCCAACCTGGCCCCTTCCTTTTCACGCAGTCACTATCCTTTTTTCTGCTCCAGGCTGAAGAGTAACCCCATTATCTTTTAAAAGGTCAGCGGAAAGAAGATGTGAACTCTGTCTGAAGACCTGAGGGGGCTACGTGTTCAGCAAGGCAGGAAGGTAACTACCGGGATTCATCAGGAAAACTGGGCTCGTACCAGCAGAGCTCCTAAATAAGTACAGGAGGCATATGATGTGATTTTTAAAGACTTATGACAGAAAATCCCCGGTGATTAGCAGAAGTTGTGTACAGGTTCTTCCCCTCCGTCTCAATGGTTTCTGAACTTTTTGAAAATCTTCACTTTAACTATCTTACCACATGCATTCAGGGTACATAAAAATTGCCATTGGAAGAGGGCCAGGTAGAACTAGTAGATAAATAAATATGAATGGATAACCAGTCCACTCAAAAATGCCTTCAATTTCATTATTTTGCCATAATATCCAAAATGAATTTAATCCTAGGCAATCGTGTTTGTGCACGTGTTTAATAGACTTAACAAGACCCAGACTTCTCAACCTGGCCCCTTCTGACATTTTGGGCCAGGTAATTTGTTTGCGCTGCAGTTGTTGTAGGGCACACCGTGGGATGTCAGCAGCATCTTCAGTCCCCGCTCACTAACTGCCAGTGGCAACTCCCCCACAGTTGTGACAACCAAAAATATCTCCAGACATTCCCAAATGTCCTCTGTGTGTATGAGTAGGAGAGGGGTGGGTGCTAGGGGCAAGGAGTATAAAACTGTAGCTAGGTTAGAGCTGGAGGATAGAGTAGGGGCACCAAAAATCACTAAACTCTCCAGACATGGTAGTGACCACCTGTAATCCCAATGCTCAGGAGGCTGAAGCAGGAGGATCCCCGCCAGTTCAAGGCTATGCAGTGAGTTCAAACCAACCTGAACTATATAGTGAGATCCTGTCTCAAAAAACAAAAATAACAAAAAAGAACCAGTAGCCAAGCATGGTGGCACACACCTGTAATACCAAGCACTCAAGGGGCTGAAGCAGGAGGATCCCCACAAGTTTGAGGCCAGCCTGAACTATATAGTGAGAATCCTGTCTCAACAAAACAAAACAAAGCAAAACAAAACAAAACAAGAGCTACTAAACTAGACCAAAGACTATGGATAGTGTAATTCTACCCCTCCAAGAAATATATCCCAATTCCTCTTCCAAATGTAGCTGATGCACATCAGGCAGCCTAGGTTGATGCTGTTATTGAAAACTAAAACTGTCTTAATCAGAGCTGTAGAAATGTCTGCTTTACAGGTCCTGGACTCCTAAAACTATCACAGGGAGATCTTCCAAGACTAGGGATGTTGAAAGAATTTTATCATCTTGTTATTTCCCCCTTTGGTATATCTATTATCAACATAAATAAATGATACTGTAGGCCCGAGTAAAGCTGTTATCTAGTATAAGGTGTTACCAGATTTGGAGTCCAAGAACCTGAGCTCAGGTCTCAGCACTGCAAATGTGTAACTAATCACTTTATCTCTCTGGGCCTATTTTCTTGTCCAATGTGGGGAAAGCAAGAATATTTAATCAACTGGATTATGGAGGTCCAAGCAGTTTGTAAGAAGTAGCAGGACTTATTTTTATAGAGTTAAGAACACTGGATTCAGGGTTGGGGATTTAGCTCAAGTGGTAGAGTGCTTGCCTGGCAAGCAATAGGCCCTGAGTTCAATCCGCAGCAACCCCCCACCCCCCTAAAAAACCCCACTGGATTCATATACTCCAGGGTTGACATTGGACAAATCATGCACTGTGGTAAGCTATAGTTTCTTTACGTGCAAAATGCAGAAATGTTTATATAACTTTAGAGGATTACTGTGGAAGTTAAATAAGATAGTTTGCAATGGAAGTGCTTAATAAATGTTATCATGGGGTTGGGGATTTAGCTGAGTGGTACAGCACTTGCCTAGCAAGCACAAGGCCCTGAGTTCTATCCCCAGCACCCCCTCCCCTCAAAAATGTTATCTTAGTTCTTTGGTAAATTATATCACATTGCACAATTACATATCATTTAATTATTATTGTTTCTTTTCTATGCGAATTGACACCTGGAAACCTGAAGAACTAATCAGTATACCTTCTTGGGTGTATTTTTATAAATATCTTACATCCCCAATTCCAACCAAGTGAAAGTAGCATTACACTGTAGTATGCAACCTTCTGTCTCTCAAGTTAGATCAGCTAGAGCACAGGTTTGTTTGCAATAACATAAAGTTTTTCTCCCCTTGTTGAAATAATGTTCTAATAAGTTTATCATAACCTCCACTGTCTTCACACACAGCACATGGGTCAGGCATAGCATGCTCAGATAGCACAAAGTTTGTCCAGTCTTGAACATTTACATCTGACCAGCTGCTATTACAAAATTCACCTTCCCCCAAGCAGTCACAAATTTCTTTGCAGTCTTCACATGGGATGTAAGGAGTGTTTTCCAAGTTAAAATATAAATAAAGTGTTATGGCTTGTGTCTAGATGTCCCCCCGAAGCCTTATACAGTGATGTATGGGACTTTTTCAGAGGTGGCTAGATCTACAGCATGTGATGCTGGGATTAAGGATGTGTGATTACTAAATTAGTCCACCAGTTGGTTTGATAGCCGCCCGTCCTAAACCCAGTGGCCTAGATAGAATATAAAAGGACAGAAAAAAGCTGCAAAGGTCCCTTGTTTGCTTTTGCTGTCTTCTGCCTGCCATGAACTATTTCTCCTCTGTGATGCCCCTCTGCCATGCCACCCTGCCTTGAAGCCAGCTGCCTATGAACTGAAACCAGTACAAACTGTGAGCCAAATAAACCTTTCCTCTTTCAACTTTGGGTGTTGGGTATTTTGTCTCAGCAACAAGAAAAGTAACTAAGACATAAAAGGAACTGAGATTATCTTTTATATAAACTTTTAAACTGAAGTATAATATTCATACAGAGAAGTTCACAAATCGCAGTTGTACATTTTGGTAATTTTTCACAAAGCAAACACATGTATGAGCAAGGTATAGTGGTGCACACCTATAATATCAGCTACCAGTGTGTCTGAGGCAGGAGGATTGTAAACTCAAATTCAGCCTGGGCAATTTAGCAAGACTCTGTTGCAAAATAAAAAATAAAAAGGCAGGGGATGGAGTTCAGTGGTAGAGTGTACCTTGTTCAATCCCCAGCACCACTCCCCAAAAAACACCACACCTGTGTTTTCGAAGGTTAGAGAATTCTGTAATAAACATGTATGTTATCACTAGGGAGGATTAAAAAAAAAAAAACCAAGGAGTATCCTGAATTTGAAAGAAGACTGAGGCTTTCCCAGTCAAGGTGGCAACTGCCTTTGACACGCAAATGTGAATTATCAAACAGAGATATTGCAAAATGATAAATTGGACTCAGATTGCCAAAGTCCTATCGACATCTACCCCTTGAAACATGATCTTGGACAATTTATTTCAAACCCCTCAGTGTGTTAGTTACTTGCTTCATTGCCAAGACAAAATACCTGACACCCAATAGTTAAAGGGGGAAAGGTTTATTTGGCTTAGAGATTTCAGTTCATAGTTGGCTGGCTCCAAGGCAGGGTGGCAGAAGGCAGCAAGGTAAGCAAAGGAACCTAAGCAACTTCTTTCTGCCTCTTAAATTTTATCCAGGCTCCTGGGATCAGGGCGGTACCAAACCAATCAGTGGTTTGATGTAGTGATCATACACCCTTAATCCCAGCATCACACATTCTAGATTCAGTCACCTCTGAAAAAGCCCCACCCATGACCACATGAGGCTTTGGGGAGACATCTAGACACAAACCATAACACTCAGTCTTCTCCTTTGTTAAATGGGGATGATAATAATAGGATTGTTGTCAGGATTAGATGAAGTAACATGTATGGGTTTGGGCAAGTCTGGTACTTAAAAAAGTAAACCATCCATTTAAGGCGATGCTCCTAGGGACAATAAGAAAGAGGTTGTGGAGATCTCAAGAATTCTTTCCGAAAAAGAGGAGATTTTGCATGATGCCAAGGGGTGCGACTGCAGAGCCCACGACTCACACCAGCAAGGAGGGTGGGTCTGCAGTTAAGGCCATAGAATGAGAGAGAGCAGGATATCTGAGGTGGCAGGCAGGGTGCTGAACCAAATAGCTGTGAAGATAGTGCAGTTCTGAACAGAAAGCCACAGGGGAGTGCCTGGCATCCAAACAGGACTTGACCTGATTCACTCGGAGACCAGAGAAAGGTCTCAGAGTGATTGTTTGTTTGATGTGGGCCTAGAGAGACAAATGAGAAGAGAAGCCACCACAGCTTCCTAATCCCAGGGGTCAGAGTCTCGAAAGCCCTGTGCACCAAAGGAGGGGATTCATGGAGGGCTTCATCCAAATCCGGGGGTAGAAGCAGCTTTTAGCTTATGGGTGACCTCCAGGGTATCCCCTCAGGCCCAGTGTCCCCTCACCGAAATGAGATGTAACTGTGCGCTCGAATCAACCCAAATACTGTACGAGAGAAAGAGACATTATTAGAGAAGAAAAGGAAGGCAGCAGGCTGTGTCTTGGACGCCACATGTGGCAGAGAGAAGTCACCCTCTGGAAGATGGCAGGAAGGAGTGTGCCCAAGTCCAACTGGTGATCGGATTTGTCACAGTGGGACTCTGGATTTCTCTTATTTCTTCATTACCTCAATCTTATGAATGGCTTGGCATTCTCTAAGGGTCTTTGAAAGGAGGCAATTTGAGTTTTCTTTCCTGGACTGTCTGCAGGAGATATATCAGCATGTAAAATGCAGCAGGACATGGCCAGGTGTGGTGGGACACACCTGTGATCCCAGCACTCTAAGAGGCTGGGGTCAGAAGATTGCAAGTTCGAGCCCAGTCTGGGCAATTTAGTGACTTAGAGAGACCCTGTCTCAATATGAAAAATAAAAAGGGCTGGGAATGTAGCTCAGTGTGAAAGCACCAGGTTCAGTCCCCAGTACTGCCCCCACCAATCAGCAGGACAATTACAGTGAATAAATAAATGTGACACAGTGACTCAGCATTCTTACGTGCATGAAACATCTCTAATTCATGGCTAAAGGGTATGAAACAGTCAAGCCAGGGATGGCAAGTCTACGGCCTCTGGATTTCTGCCCTAGAATCCTTCCCAAAACAGTGCTTGACCAGGCGGCACTAGCAACTGTGTGAGGCTCGCCCTCAAGAGATCTGTTTGGTCATACTGGACTCTGCTCTGATGTCTCCCCATAATTAACACACCTGTCCCTTCCACTTCTCCCAGCACCTGGGTTGAAGAATTGGAGAGGAAAACAGTACAAGTTTCAGTCCTGCATATTTAAATTAAGCCCTACATAGGTAACAATCACTTCCCTATTTAGGGACCTGTTCTCATATTTCTAAGTTTATAACTGATTTATGACCTATAAATAGTCACATCAACCTCGTTGTTGAATAATTTACATACCAAGGTCATGTTCTTTGGATAAAGCTGACACCCATTAGTGTTAAACTAGCCAGCCATGTGCATCCGTGCTGGGACACAGGGAAGAACCACACCCCATTTTAAATTTATTTTTTTGTTTGTTTTTTGAGACAGGGTCTTGCTATGTAGTTCAGGCTGGCCTGGAACTCACTAGATAGCCCAGGCTGGCCTGGAACTCACAGTGGTGGAATTACAAGTGTGTGCCACCCCACCTGACATAGCCTCATTTTCTTCATCTCTAAAATGAGATATTGCTTCCCCATAGATGGCAATTTTAGGATGACTATTAGACTAATAGAGCCAAACAGTAGCACACACCTGTAATCCCAGCTATTCAGGAAGCTGAGGCAGGAGAATTGCTGGGGCCCAGGAGTTCAGACAAGCCTGCACAACATAGCAAGACCCTTGTCTCAAAAAATAAACAACAACAAAAAAAAGTTTTCAAGTTTCTTATAATAAAACTTTAGACTCCAAGCATCATTTCTGTAGATAGAGTTCTCTTTGATGAAAGTTGTACTCTACCAGAGCTAAACCGAAGTCGCTCATTTGTTTTACGCTTGGGATGTAAATAAACCCATTCCTATCAGTCAGCACTGTGATTTTGGTGAGATGGGAAGGGCACGGTCCACACTGTCTCCACGTGTAAAATGGGATGTCCTCCCAATCAGTTCCAAAAGGAAAGCCGATGCCATGGACATTCTAAATCAATGAGTATATTCAAAAGTGGTGCTTGCCTACCAAGCACAAGGCCCTGAGTTCGATCCCCAGTACCAAAAAAAAAAAAAAAAAGTGGTGCTGCGTGCAAAACAAAAGGAATTAATTTAATTTTTATTTAAAATAACACCATATCATCCTAAGCACCTGGGTTGGTGAATGAAACTTAGAGGCAGAAGTAAGCTAGAACAGAATTGGGCTAAGAACAGAATTAGCAGCTATGAGGACAACACAGAGGAGTAGAAATGACATTATCTTCCCCTAACTTACGGATAGTGAGACTTTAAAAAACGTATTTTTTTAGCCAGGCTTGGTGGCACAACCCTGCAATTTCACCACGCAGGAGGCTAAGACAGGAGGATCGCAGGGAGTTTGAGGCCAGGCTGGGCTACGTAGTAAGACCCTGTCTCAAAAAAAAAACCAAACAAACAAACAAAAAAACCCGGGTCTTTTCTAGTAGTCACTTGAGGACATTTGACTCTCGGAAGGTGCTGATGTTATGAAAAGAAGGGTTGTGTCAGGGCCACAAACATTTTATTTTAATACTAGCTCCTCAATTAGCATAAGCACAAACTTATTATTTTTCCAAGTACATTGTGTTGTCGCTGTTCATCTAGTAGAAAAGAGAAACTCATTCCAATTCCAATCTGGATGAAGATTCTACTTCTTCTGATAAGCGTCAGTGGGCTGGTGAGAACAGACCCATTCCAGGCTGAAATATGCTCAGACCTAAGCTTCGTGACTAACTGACCGAAGACAGCTCAGTTCATCCCGAATGTCCTCGCCTCGGCAGCTTAGGCAAAACCGCAAGGATCACAGAGAAAACCAGCCGAGAGTGTGACAATTAGAACATGGTGCCGTTCTGTTCATATGATTCAGTGGCGCCTAAAGCAATATACAAAAATATTGTTTTAAGGGTTAGGGCTTTAGCTCAGTGGTAGAGCGCTTGACTAGCAAGTGCTGAGTTTGATCCCCAGCACCAACCGCTCCCCCAAAATGTTGTTTTAAAGAAAGGTGTTTGGGTCTGAGTAATGGAAAATAACCAGAGAAAGAAAACAAACAAAATACGACAGTAGGTAATACAGGTGAGCCCTAGTTCTGATTTCTAAAAATCAGTTCTCAGGGTCTAGAGTGAAGCTCAGAGGTACACCATCTGCCTAGCATGCACAAAGGTCCTGGGTTCAGTACCCAGCACCAAAGAAAAGGCAAGCAAGCAGGATGTTGCATGTCTGTAATCCCAGCATGCCGGAGGCTGAGGCAGGAGGATCACCACAAGTTCAAGGCCAGCCTGGGCTACACGGTGGGTTCAAAACCAGCCTAATCTACAAAGTGAGACCCTGTCTCAAAAACAAACAAACAAAAAAGGCAGGCTTAGATCTAACACATTACATTAAGGTTTTTGTCTTTGTTTTATCAAACATAATTTTAGAGAAATTTTGTCTTCATCCCTGATTGGATTTCAACTAGAAACAGCTCCCAAAGCTTTAGATCTACAAAGTTCTACTTTCTCGGGTGCCTTTTGCTTTTTGACACATGTCGGTGTGTTAAGTTCCTGTGAACTGGAAATCCAGGTCCCTGTTCTGTTGTTCGCTAGTCGTTCAGCTGAAGAGGTCGCTGACTTACCAGGCTTCTGTGTCTCCATCTCAGTGTCTGTCTTGTTGCTCCAGGAGAGACGGTGGACTTGCAGCAAGGGTCCCCACAATATTCCTAATGAATATTTCCCCCTGTGAACACTTCCTGTTAATTATTAACAAGAAAAATAACAACCTCCACTTACTAGGTATTGTGTGCCAGATATTTAAAATTTTATAGGTAAGAAAATTGAGGGACAGACAGTTTAAGCAAATCGCCTAAGGTCATATAAATAGTAACAGCAAAACTGAGATTTCTGCCCATGGCTACTTAGATTCAGATCCCACTTTCTCATGGGAATTCCCCGGAGGCCAGTGGCAGGAAGAAGAGGAACCAGGCAAGGCTTTGAGAAGGTGGGAAGGGTCCTGATATCAGGGGCTCAAATCAGTCTCCACCTTGTGTGAGAAGAAGCAAGGAAGGAGGGAACATGTGGGTCTGAGGGTTGGAAGCTGTGGACCAGAATCTCTGCTACCAGTAATAACAACTCAACGAAGAGGCCTCAGAAAGATTACTCTACTCTTCATCTTGTTCTTCCCATCTGTGAAATGGGAACAGGTTAGGATGTAAAATGGGAACAGAGCAATATTACCCGCAGAGTTATTTGGGTGATTTGAAACTACCTATGTAAAGTATCTCATACACAATAGGTATAAAACATATGGCACGCAAAGTGTTACTGTCTTTTTGTTTGGTTTGGTTTCGTTTGGTTTTTAGAAAGAGCGTCTTACTATGTAGCCCATGCTGGTCTCAGACTTGCTATAATCCTCCTGCCCCGGCCTCCCAAGTGCTGGGATTTTAGCTGCACACCACCTTGTCCAGCAGGATATTGTGTCCTTCTACAAGTACTTTGGCGCATTTCCCAAAGCAGGTTCATACACAGTAGGTCATAAAAAGAAAGAATAGAAAGCGTGTCAAAGAAATAGACAGTTTGGCAGTCAACTAAATCGAGCAGACAGTATTAAGTGAAGTTCAACTGCTTTTGTACTGCAGGTCTTCTCAGAGCCTTTAAACTGCAAAAATCTGATGGGAATCTCTGAGAAGAAGCCTTTCTGGTTTATTTTAGTGCTATAGTCCCTTTTCTTTTCCTTTTTGAGACAAGTTCTCTCTATGTCATTGCAGGCCTCAAACTCACAGTGACCCTCCCGCCTCAGCCTCCCCAGTGCTGGGATTACAGCAGGGCATCGCCAGGACAGCCCCACTGTTATGGAATATTTTACAGGCCTGGTGTCCCTGGAGGTGCTGGTCTGATGGCTTCTGGAAGAAAAAGCTGGCTTATCCGAGACCAGTCTTGGTGATGCAGTTGCTATTTCACAGCACCTTAGTAGCAGCCCCTTTTTTCCACTTATTTCTCCCTAAAAGAAGTCCCTTCTTTACAAATGTCACAGGATGAAGTTCTGCAGAGTGATTTCCAGCATCTATTCAAGTGAAAAGTTCAGCTCCCAACAGGACCAGGCAACAGCCACAAAGCAAACCAAGCGAGACCCGCGAGGCCAAGACATTATTTATCCTCTCAGGGTGGCGGGATGCGGTGGCCGCCCCGACTCTCCCAGAGGAGCCTTAAAAGTGCAGGTTACTTTCCAGGCCACCAGAAGGCATGAGGAGGGGACAGAGGCCGCTTGCTTCTGCCGGCTTAGCCTCCTGTCCTTCCTTTCACTCAAGCCTAGCCTAGCCCAAGGGGTGGGAGAGAATTAAACAGGGAAGTCGCTTTCTATTTTCATGTAAAAAGCACTTGCCCCAGGGTTATAAATGTTATTGCATTTGTGTAGCACTTTACTGCTGCCCTCACTCACGCGCATCACGGGATCCCAGTGGCGGTACTTTTATAACCCTTGATCAATAGCTTATTTCTATCGCCTTCAGTCCCAGCTGCCAGTCTGTTCTGTGTAATGCGGGAACCTACTGTGGGAGCTGACTGCGGGCTCTCCAGTCTGATAAACAGAACTGGCGCGACTAGCATATGAGGGGTGTGTGCACGCGTGCACCAACGTACACACACACATGTGCATGCACTGAGTGGGGGATATGGGATTTTTGGATAAGCAGTGACAAAAATGGGTACCTGTTCTGGGAAACTACTACAAAACTGGAAGTTTTCTCTCTAGTCTTTTTTTTTTTTTCTCTCTTTGAAACAATACGCTTGGAGGATCAGGAGAAATGGATCTCTGTCTCTCTCTCTCTGCCTTTCAGTATCCAAGTCCTCTGCACTGATCTACATCCCCAGTCTTTTTTATTTTTTATTTTGAGACAGGGTCTCATTAACTCACTAGGTTGTCTAGGCTGGGCTGGAACTTTCAATCCTCCTGCCTCAGCCTCCCACAGTGCTGGGATTACAGTCATGTGCCACCATGCCCAGCTCCAATTCTCTTTTAAATTTTTGTTTTCATTTTCTATACATTGGGAGGGGAGGGAAAGATGGAATGGGAAGATATAAGTTCCAGAAGAGAAAGTCATTCTGTCTTATCCGTCACCTGGGCTGAGTCTGGAACAAAGTAAGTGCTCAGAAAAGACCTGTTGACAGGAGGGAGACAGAGCCCCGGAGCGGTCCCAGAGCTGCCTGTGTGAAGAGCCAAGGCCAGAGGCTTTGTGACTTGGGCAGCAAAGGGCACCACCAACAGCTACTGCCCTTCTGCCTAATCTACGGCTCCCTGCTAGGCACCCCAGGAATGCTGGAGAAATAAGATCACCCAGTGCATAAGGTTTTTCCAGGGAGCAGAGTCTGCCAAGAAACTGCTTAGAGGACAAATTCTTTGCCCCTCACCCCACCTCAGGGGCCAGTTTGAGGACAAAGCCACTCTAGGAGAGACCCTGAAGGAGGACCCCAAGGCTCCTGCCACTTTGTAGCTCCAGCAAGAGGCCGCCAGCTTGCAGGACGGCAGCCAGGTCTGCCCTTGCTGGAACCTGTGTCCTTGAGACTCAGCCAAACCTCTCCTGCTTGGCGAGGGATGTTGAGGTGACATTCTTCTCCCTGCCACTCAGCATCTTTTAAACAACCCTCCTCCACCTTGGGGAGAATATGCATGAACTCACTGCAGACAAGGAAGCTGAAAAGTCTCTTTCTCCCTGGGAAGGGAGCGGGTCACAGGGGAAAACCACGTCACCCGCAAAAATCAGAATAAGGCACCTGCGAATTCTTCCAGGCGGAGATTTTTGGCTCCTCAGTGGTAAAAATCCAGCACCCCATGGGGTTAGGGGCTGGGGCCTCTCTGGAAGAGCAGTAGAGGAAACTGGGGCCAGGAAGTGGGTCTCTGGGGCACTGGGACTGAGCCTGGGACCACAGTGGGGAATGAGGGGCGCAGTTTCCCACATGTGCCTGCTGCCAGCCCGAAACCGGCCTCCTGGGCCTGCCCCAGAGCATCCAGCCTCAGGGGCATGCAGCAGGAGGGAGCAGGCGGCTGGTGCAGGCCGCCTTGGCTCTGGACCACACCGCCTGTAGTGCACCATGAATTAATATTTTTAATAAATCCTGTAATTATCTTGTGAACAGAACATTTTTGTGGCACTCTATTTTTCAACTTTCAAAGCATTAATTTATTCAATATAAACATTAAAAATATACCATCGTTTTGATAAGCTTGTTTTTTATTTCTTAATGCCCTAGGAGCCTCATGAAGTAGAATGGAGCTCGGAGGCCCCTTGGAAGAGGACTGTTCAGCTCTGCAGCCAGCCACGAGGCAGCTCTCCGGCCAGGGCCCAGGCCCATAGAGACACCGTGGCCAGCTCAGCTGGAGCCAGAGGTGCGCCTGGCATGGTCAGCTGTGCCACTGTAAACCTTCTTTTGTTTCTGAGACAGGGCCGCACTGTGTGGTTCACTGTGTGGTTCAGACTGGCCTAGAACTCACAGTGATAATCCTGCCTCAGCCTCCCGAGTGCCAGGATTACAGGTGTGTGACACCATGCCCGGCTTGCAAGCTCTCTTTTGTAGGAAGGAGAAATGGGGTCATTTGGGCTCCTCAGACCCCAACAATGTAGCCACTGTACCCTCTCTGCCCAGATCCTGCCCCTATGCCCCGCCTGGCTGCAGGGAGCGGGGCGGGATGGGGGGGGTGGGGGATCTCGCAGCTCACCTCCCCTAAGTGCGCAACCCTGATGTCCCCAGCCTTCTTTCTCTGCTACATTGCTCTTTTCCCTGATCCTGATAGTTTTTCTTTATTTTTTGCTTTACCACATGGGAGAACAAAAGACCCTGCAATGAATATGCACCAAGGTTTGCACTGAACACTTCTTTAGCTTTTTTGGCATCCTAGCCAACCTCCCAGAGGGCTTGATTCGAGTCAGACTGGGTTTGTCAGTTCTCTCTCTCTCTCTCTCTCTCTCTCTCTCTCTCTCTCTCTCTCTCTGTCATTCTCCCTCTCCCTCCCTCCCTCCCTCCTTTTGCAGTATTGGTCATCAAACCCCAACCCCATGGTGCTCTATGTCCCCAAGATTTTTATTTTATGACAAGCCCTCTCTAAATTGCCCAGGTGGTCAGTTTGTAATAGCTAAATCTTGGAAACAACCCAAATGCCCATCAACAGCAGAATGGATAAAGAAAATGTGGTTTTTTAATACAATAGAGTACTACTCTGCCATAAAGAATGATAAGATTGAGATATTCCTAGGTAAATGGATGCATCTTGAGACTATACTCTTAAGTGAAATAAATTGGACACACATGTTTAAATACCGCATAGTTTCTCTGGTGTGAGAAACTGAAAGTGTAAATAAAGACTAAAATGTATTATATTGGGAAAGGGATGAAAATGTCCAAATGGGAAAGGGAACAAGGGAGGGGGAACGGAACAGAGAACAAGAGAAATAAGAAATGGAAGGAAAAAAATGGAAACAAAGCTTTTGTAAATAGAGAGGGAGGAAGGGGTGAGGGGAGGGGAATGGGAAAAAAAGAAGCAACAAGATATGTCATGTACAGGTACAAATCCTCTATGATGAATGTTACTGCTATGTACATCTAAAATGTACCATTAAAATAAAATAAAATTTAAAAAAGAACTTTTTAAAAGTATTAAATAAATAAATAAATAAATAAATACATACATAAATAAATAAATTGCCCAGGTGGAACTCGAATATGAGATCCTTCTGCCTCAACTTCCCTCCATGCTGGAATTTGTTGCTGGGGATCAAACCGAGGGTCTCACACATGCTAGGCATGTACTTCACCACTGAGCTACAGCCCCAGCCCTTTTTAATTTTTTTTCTTTTGAGACAGTCTTGTTAAATTGCCCAGGCTGACCTCAAACTTGCAATCTTCATGCCTCAGCTTCCACAGTGGGTGGGATTACAGGTGTGTGCTACCACATGGAACCCCAGCCCCCTCTTTTTTTCCAAAATGGAATATTATTTAGCCATAGAGAAGAACAAAATTTTGCCATTCGAAAGAAAATGGATGAATCTGGAGATTGCCATATTGAACAAAATAAACCAGACACAGAAAGGCCAATATCACACATTCTCCCCAATATATGAAATCTTAAAAAGATGACAAGAAAGTAAAAGGGAAGCTGAGCATGGTAATATACACTTGTAATTCCAGGGTTATAGGAGGCTGAAGCAGGAGGATTTCAAGTTCAAGTCCAGCCTGGGCAACTTAGCAAGACCCTGTCTCAAAATTAAAGTTTGGGGGGGATGTAGCTCAGCATGAAGGCCCTGGACTTAATGCTCAGTACTGCCTCCCACACAAAAAATAGAGAGAGAAGCTATTATTAGACAAGAGGAAGGGAATAAGGGAAAGGGAGAGGTAGTGTGTGAAAGAGGGTAATAGGGGAAACGGATATGATCAAAATATAGACATTGAAATCTCTTCCTGAAATGTGAAACCAGAGGGAAGAGGATCAAGGGAGGTAACAGGGGATGGAAATGATCCAAATACGTACAAATCTGCTGAAATAAAATCCATTCATCTGCATAACCAATATGCACTAATTTTTAAAAGTAAATTTTTCTAGAAGCAATACAATATTTTTTTAAGTTTTTTAAACAATGAAGCATGACCAAGAAAAACAAAAATCAAATTCCCACCACACTTGCCCCCAACTCCCAAGAGACAACTACCGTGAATATTTTGGTATGCAATTTCCCAGGTAATTTTCTACAAAATTAACTCCACCATAAAAATAATCCTGCTGGGGTTGGGGACTTAGCCCAGTGATAGAACATTTGCCTAGCAAGCACAAGGACCAGTGTTTCATCCCCAACACCCCCCCCAAAATCCTGCTGTAACCTGGACTTACATCTTACTTTTTATGTGTTTGTTTTTTACATCTTACTTTATGATTTAGCAATGGGATCGTATGCTTCTATTTCTATGATTGTACATTATCCTAGAAACATTTTATTTTCTAAACTGGAATCAACTTTGTTTTTTTCTGATATGTAAAATATTCAATCAACACAGAGAAATAAAGGGTCCCTCATAATCTCAGTTCCTAAAAATGATCACTATTATTTTAAAAGATCTTTCAAATTCTTAGGTATATACAAAAAACATTTATATAAGCAGAGTCCTAACACATGTTCTTTTCTTTTCTTTTTTTGGTACTGGGGCTCCAATTTAGGGCCTTGTGCTTGCAAGACTAGCACTCTAACCACTGAGCTAAATCCCCAGCCTCCAACACAATTGTTCTATAACTTGCTTTTTTTTTTGTATCACTGGATAATGAGTATATATCCACATCAATACATATAGTGAAAAAAATACATATAGCCCTTTCTTAAGGGCTTCACAGAATTCCATTCTATCAAATGAACATAACATAGTATGTATTAACCAATCACTTATCATTAGAAATATTTTCCATTTTTTTACCATGTAAAGAATTGTACTACACATTATTGTCTGTACGGTTTTTTTCACATATCTAATTGCTCCTTTAGAAAAAAAAAACCTAAAAGGGAAATTGCTGAGGAAAAATAGGATATATCTTTAAAAATTTGAATCATATGAATAAATGGCCCTCTAAAAATTATACCAACTTATATGTCACAAACATGTAAGAGATAAACTAATTTCCACACCACTCCAGCATTGGCCATTATTGTTCTCATCTTTGCCAGTAAGAGAGCTGAAAAAAGATATTTCATTGCGGGTTCATCCTATAAGTCTTTGATGACTAGTGAAGCTGAAGTGGGTCTTTACATCTAAAAATGCCATTTGACTTTAACTTCTGAATTACCTATTTATGTTCTTTACCTGCATTATTAAAGTGTTCTTTATATTTGGTTACTAAGAGCCCTTTGTATATTAAGGCTATCAGTTTTCACAAGTGTTGAATTTTTTTTCTCACTTAGCTCATTACATTTTTTTTTTTTTTGCCGTAGAAAGTATTATTTCTATATATTTGTGTCAGCAGAGGTACTAGATAGTCAAGTAACAGGGTTTAACCCATAAAATATCAACTGTTTAATTAACCTGAAATCCAGAGGTAGGTGGTCCCGGATTAGTTTGTTTGGTACTAAGATAACATTAGCCTCTCTGTGTATATTTTTTTGGTTTTGTTTTGTTTTTTTTGACACAGGGTCTGGCTATGTAATTCAGGCTGGCCTTGAACTCACTATGTTGCCCAGTCTAGTCTCAAACTCACAGCGATCCTCCTGCCTCAGTCTCCCAAGTGCTGGGATGACAGGCATGTAATACCACACCTAGCCTCTTTTTGTCTTTCAGGCTGACCATGCACTGTGTGTGGAGTGTCTGCCTTTGTAAGATGCATAGTTGCTACATCCCCAAGTAATATGTTGTTATACTCCAATTAGTAAAATGCGAAAGATTTATACGATCTGAAGAGAAACCACCGTATTGTTATACTCCAATTAGGAAGAATGAGAAAAAAAATTTTAAAAGGCATGTAAAAAAAATGTTTTTTTATCTTACAAATCCATTCCTTTCATCAGGGAGGGACATCTTTCCCAAAAGGCCCTAGCAGATTCTTCTTACATCTCACTGGTGACCCGTGGTGTCTGCCAAAATAGTCACAGCTGTCAAACATTTCTCCGATGACATGCAGCTTAGGACCATGTCACCAATGGCCTGTCCTGTCCGACACATTCTTTTGCAATATACCCCACTGTTATCTTCTTGAACTTCCTGGGTTTGTTCTGTTCATTTCCAAATCTTTATAAACTCTCTAGAATTTATTTTGGGGCGTGGTTTCAGTTAGCTTTGCTTTTTCCCCTGAAGATATTCAGTGATACTGATAACTTTTATGAAATAATCAATACTCTCCCTACCAGGTTGAAATACTGTCTTCATTTTGAACCAAATTCTCCCATATTCACGAGTCCATATGCATTGATCTGTCTTCCTGCTCCAGGAATGTAATGTTTTAATCACTATAGTTTTGTATCAGGTAGAACAAGTCTTTCTTTTTTCATTATTTTCTTGGCAAACCTCCACTTGTTTATTCTTCTAGATAAAAATTAGAATCCGTTTAGGCAGCCCCCCGACCTCTGATGAATATTTTGTCTTGGCATTTTGATTGGACTTACATTAAAATTACAGATTGATTTTAGAAGCCTTCACATCTTTACCAATATTTAGTCTTTCTTCCCAAGACCATAGAGTGCGTCTCTCCATTTTTCAAGTCTTCTTTTATGTTCCTTAGCAAGGTTTTATCGTTTCTTCATAAATACCTTATGCATTTTGTTAAGTTTATTTGTAAGTATTTTATTTTTATGCGAATTGTAAATAGGTCTTCATACCAATAGAGAAATTCAGGAAGGACCATTTTCAGATTTCTTAAGATATATCTTATTTGGTTATGATTATTTTATACAATTGTTTGATGCTATTTTCTAATATTTTATTTGTAATTTATTCCCAAGAAAGTTTGTGCTATAATATTTTTATCTCTGAGCCGGGTGTGGTGGCACACATCTGTAATCCCAGCACTTCGATTCCAGCACAGGAGGATTGCATGAGTTCAAAGCCAGCCTGGGCTACATAGTGAGTTCAAAATCAGCCTGGACTACACAGTGAGAGCCTGTCTCAAAAAACTAAAAAAAAAAAAACTAAAAATAAAATTATCTTTGAAGGACTTTTATAATAATGTTTACAAATTCAACAAGAAAATTAAGGAATTTTTGGTTTTAACATTATACCTTGGCACTGAATTATCCAATACAGCAGCCTGATGAAATGTGGTGATGCACAAACTAAATTTTAATTTTATTTACCTTTAATTATTTTACGTGTAATTTTAAAAACTGATGTTCAATTCAGTTACTGGAAAACCTTTACGTGCATTTGGAATGATGGAAATCTACTTTTCAGCCATAAATGTTATAAAATCTAAGGCTGCAGAGATAATTTTTTTTTTTTGAGGTAGCATCTCACTATGTACTTCAGGCTGGCCTTGAACTCACTATGTAGCCCAGGCTGGCCCTAAATTTGCAGTGATCCTCCTGCCTCAGCTTTCCAAATTCTAGGATTGCAGTGTTGTGCCACCACGCCCAGTAGAAATAGATATTTTATGAAAACATACCGTCTGAATTGAGATGTGCTGTAAGTGTAAAATATACACAGAAGTTTAAAGACTTAGCGTGAAAGAACAATGTAAAATGTCCTATTAGTAATTTTTATATTGGGTACATGTTGAAATACTAATATTTTAGATATGTTAGATTAAATAAAATATATTATTAAAATTAATTTACCTATTTTACATTTTTAATATGACTACTAGATTTTAAATAATATATGAGGCTCATGTTATACAGTATTTCTATTGGAAACTGTTGCTCTAGACTTTTAAATAATAGCATTATTTATAATAGCATTATTTTAACCAGGAGTGGTGGCGCACACCTGTAATCCAAGCACTAGAGAGGCTGAGGCAGGAGGATTGTCATGAGTTTAAGGCCAGCCTGGGCTACATAGTGAGTGTAAGTTCAGCCTGAACTACATAGTGAGACCCGGTCTCAAAATCAAACCAAACCAAACAAAATAGCAATTATCTGATCCTTAGCATTCATTTGCTAGAACTTTACTCCCCTCTCCCCCAGTACTGGGGATTGAACCTTGAGTTTTCGCACTGAGCTACATGACAAGCCCGTTTTTATTTTTTATTTTGGACAAGGCTCTTACTAAATTACGAAATTGCCCAGGCTTGAATTTTCCATCCTCCTGCCTCAACCTCCCAAAATGCTGGGATTATAGGTGTGTACCACCAAACCCGGTTTGCACTTGTTTTTTGTAACATATTGTTCTATCAAATGGATATACAGTATTTAGCTCATCTGTTATTTTTGAACATTAAAGTTACTTCTTTTTTTCTCCCTTTCCCCTCCTTTCTGTCTTTTGATAACTTTAGGCAATTTTGTGTTCAATGGGTAGCTTGCGGCTGTGTCTCTGCGCAGGGGAGTGACATGATCAGTTTGGCCTTTGAAAATCATTTTGGCTGAGCTATAGAGAACATGCCGGCCAAGGGCATGGATTTAGGGAAGCCAGGTGGAGGCCACCATGACAGTTGCACTGGAGAGAGAAAGAAACAGACACACTGTCAAGAAATAGACACGGAGCCCATAGGACACAGACTGAATGGGATCAAGGACAGGACGACAGCAGGAGGTCGTCAGCATGGCCACACGCAGGTCCTGCTGGGTAATGAGAGCTTGGCAGGACAGACACCAAACCCTAAAGAAGGCCTACTCTGGGGGGATGAACTCTTGAGTTCAGCTCTGGGGTGCTCTTGAGATGCAGAACAGACAGGCCTGGAGAAGAGGAGAGGCTACGATGGAGGTGCACTCAGGAGCCACACTGCATAGATGATAATTTGGAGCCCGGATGGGCCTGAATGGGGTTGTGCACATGGAGAGAGCTGTGTTTCAGAGGAGGGAGGTGGAGGCTAGGAGCAAGCCCTGAGCAGCAGCAGCACTGAACGCGGTGGGGGGAAAGGAGGAGCCGATTATGGAAACGGATTGAGAGCGCAGGAAGGAGAAGCTGCGCCAAGACAGTGGGGTGTGGGCTGTCGCAGCAGCCAAGGGGAGGGACTCTATGGGACAATGGCAACAACTGCTGAGGTGAAGTGAGAGAAGACACTAAAGCATGCCCATAATAATTCAGGAAATGTGAACAAAACACTAGGATGTCAGCATTCACTGGCCAGATGGCAAAGATTTTCAAGATTAATAATAATCCAGTGTGGGCAAAAATGGGGAAAGGGTTCCTGTCACATCTTGTTTGTGAGAATGCAATAGTAACAGCTTTTTGGCCTGTCTCGGCACCATTGGTCAAAATATAAACTACAGACACCCTTTAATCCAGCACTATTTTAGGTATCTGTCTGTGCTTCTGCGTGTGCAAGGGTGTGCAATGATAGCATTGTGTGTAAAACTGGAAAACTGCTAGCTACACAAACATCTTTTGGCAGAAAGAAAACTATGGCCCAGAGTATTAAATAGTGGATTGAAGTTTAAAAGATGATGGAAACTTACGTATATTTTTCTTTTTCTGAAACAGGGTCTCACTATGTAGTTCAGACTGGCCTGGAACTCACTATGTAGACCAGTCTAGCCCAAACTCACAGCGAGCCTCCTACCTCTGCCTCACGAGTGCTGGGATTATAGGCATGTGCCGCCACGTCTGGCCTTTAGGTGGGTTTTGAATTTACTGTGTAGCCCAGGCTGACCTCGGATTCCAGCAATCCTCCTGCATCAGCTTCCCAACTCTGGAATTACAGGTGTGCACATAATTAAAAACCTACATATATTAGTATATTTAGAATTATATATTTACAAATCCATAGAAAAATATCAGGAAGTTTACCTAGCAAACTGTTAATGATTAACCTAGAAAGTGGCTCAGTAAGGTTGAATAAAAAAAGACTTATTTTTACTCTGTGTACTTTGGAATGGTTTGCATTTTTTAAAACAAAAAGTTATTGATGAATAGTTTAGGTTTTCTGGGGTTTTCTTAAAAATCAAGAGAACTTACAATAAAGAGAATATAAAAATATGTTGGTTCAGGTTGCATACAACTCAAACAGAAGATGATCCCAGATAAAAGATCTGAGACAGCAAAAGAAATAACTAGCAAAAGATTCTGGTTTATATGTGAATAAATTTAAATAAATCATGAACAAATCAACAATAATAGTACATACATTGTAAGGAAAGTGGGATAGAATGTTCTACGATTTTATCCAATACACATCTTACTAAGAAGTTGTTTCATTTCACACCCCTACCAGCAATGTGTAAATTTCAGGAACTCCATATCCTTCCTCTTCTTGTTGTTGTTGTTTTTCAAAATTTTCTGAATAATTCTGGGATATCACTGGTTTTAATTCTCATTCCCTAGTGCCTCAAAACACTGACTCTTAATTTGCTTATTTGTCATTCTTTTTGATAAGTAGTCTATTCAAATTTCATTTATTTTATTTATTTATTTTCTTTTTTTTTTTTTTTGAGACAGGGTCTTACTGTATAGCACAGACTAGCTGCAAAGTTACTATATAGTCTAGGCTAGCCTCATACTCTTGGGACTCTTCCTGCCTCAGCCTTCTGAGTGATTGGATTACAGACCTGTGCCACCACATCCAGCTCTGTCCCGATTGCTAACAAAAGTTTTGCCCCATTTTCAAAATAAGTTTCTGTGTTTTACTGTCCATGGGATTCAGACACAGAGGGATTGCAGGAGCTGGGGCATAGCTTGCCTAGCATGCATGCGGCCCTGGTTTCAAGATTCAGTACCGCTTGAAGAAAAGGAAAAGAAAAGAAACAAAACCAAGGACTACCGGAGGGAGGGTAGCTAGGCTGTCTCAGTTCTAAGTGACAAAGTGGAAACCATACATACAGGAGAGATCATGCTCTTTGCTTTTGCACTATCACTTTACAATTACTCACATTAAACTTGCAACAGCTGTACAGAGCAGGGCAGTGGTGGAGAGAACACAGACGTGGCACTGGGGATGCACAGGGAGAGTGTAGTACCACCATCTTGTGCTGAGCCTTTCTTACCCGTTCAGTGGTAATACTCACGGGGTTTTGTGAGAATTAAACAAAATTATACTGCATTTCTTCGGGGGTGTTGTTGTTGCTGTTGTTGAGACAATGTCTCTCAATATAGTCCAGGCTGGCCTCAAACTTCCAAGGATCCTCCCGCCTCAGGATCTTGAGTGCTGGGATTGTAGGCATGTGCCACCATGTCTGGCTATTTTGCATTTTGAACTGCATTTAGGTGATCACCAACACTATCATGACATGGGTCCTGAGCCTGAACACTCGCTGATCGTCCTGCATCTTGAAATGACCTCTTCAGGCACTCGTGCCAGGCAGCCAGGCCTTGCCCAGCATCTGACCTGCAGGTCAAAGCAGCTGGGTTTCCCAGGCCACCCCACTGGCTGGGAGTAACACCTTGGGGATCTACACTGGAAGGGTGTTCAACGCTGGTAAGCGAGCCGTCCTGATCCATCAGTGGTGTCTCCGTGGGTGCAAGTGGCATGAGTGGTCACATGTGCTCCTCCCATTTACTAAAGGTCCCCTCTGTCCCCTTTCCCAGGAACCTGGTCCCTTGTCTCTCTCCACGTTTCTGCCGTTCTCTTCTGATCACCTGATTCTATCTAATTCCTCCTGCAGTGGTAACCTCCCTACTGTCCCCCAGTGATATTTGTGTTTATCAAGGGCTTCTCAAAAACGGAAAAGCCTCCAAAATCTCCCTAGAAATCTTTAACTGTGAGACAGGAGCTCCATGAAAGGGGGTCACTGAACCATTTGGGCATCCAGAGCTTCCTCCTTAACTCTTAACTGTGCTCCTGAGGGAGCTTCCTTTTCTGCTCCTTCTAAAGTCAAAATGATGCACTGTGGTTCCAAAGGAGCAGTTGAGTGACTCCTGTGAGGGTCTCTCACAGCCCACTAGGGGACAGGGCAAGCTCGCCTGGATGGAGCTTGGTCCTGGCAGGAGGACAGAGTGTGCCACCTCCCTGGCCACAGCCGGCTTCTACTTCATTCCCTTGCAACCTCCAACTCCTCCTTCTGAGCCTTGACAAACAAGACGGTATTCACGACACAAAAAGGACTGGTGTGTGTTCATTTAATAGGTATGACAGCAGTCACAGAGATGCAGCTTTTACAGGGCCCGCCTGAAATACAGGAGTCCATCCCTGCACGGTGATTCTGGCCCTTTCTGCTCCCTCTTTGACATACGTAAAACATCCTCTCAATCCTCTCTCATCCTCTCTTGCTTTCTTTCTTTCTTTCTTTTTCCTCCTCTTTTTCTTCTTCTTCTCTTCCTTTTTTTTTTTTTTGTTTTCTTTAAGACAAAGACTTGCTATGCATTCAAGCTGTCCTTGAACTCACTGTGTAGCCCAGACTAGCCTAGAACTCACAGCAGTCTTCCTGCTTCAGCCTCCCAGGTGCTGGGATTATAAGTGTGGGCAACCTGGCTCACTTTCTTTCTTGCTTCTAGTACTGGGGATTGAACCCAGGGCCTTGCACACACCAGGAAAACACTCTACCACTGAACCATTCCCCTGGCCTCTCGATAATTTCTTTTGTTTTTTTTCCTCGATAATTTCTTGAGGGTGTCCTTTTATTCTGTATGTGTGTTAGATTATAAAAACAACGAGCATGTATTGTTTTAAACATGGTGATTGTTCCATCTTGCAGGGAGAAGAGCCGGCTTTCTGCAGCACTCTCTGGCCTCCTCCTTGACAGTTACCAAAAGTTTGGGAGCATTTGTACTCTTGTCACAGCGTTTGGCAGGATTAATCCACTGGCAGAGACTACAACAACCTCACCAGTGTTCTTGACAAACTTTGGATCTAAGAGGTGCAAATACTTGGAGTTGGAAGAGGCCAGCAAATGGACTGCAAAAACTGGAGGAAAATGACAGTTTTTGTTGGCTGGAAATGAAACTATCTTGTTCTGTGTCCTAAGTTGCCTTTTATTAGGGTTATTTTTTTTTCCATCTGCATTAATTTTCTGTTACTATGTGACAAATTACCACAAACATGGTGGTTTCAACAACACCCGTTTATTATCTTGTGGCTCCCACAGGGCGGAATCTGGGCCTCATTTAGCTTGGTCCTCGGTTCAGAGATGCTTGCAGATGTTGGCAACAGCAGGTCTCATCTGAGGCTCAGGTCCTCCTCCAGGTGTGCGTAGTCACTAGCAGAGTCCATCGCCCTGGAGACCCGTGGCACTGTGCTCCTTCAGGACCAGTAGGGTCTCCTCTAACCTCAGGCAAGGTCTAGGCCCTCCTCAGAGGATTCCCTCGCTTAGAGCAGGCCCACCCCAGGATAATCCTCCCTTTAAATAACTCAGAGCCAACCAATTAGGAACTTGAATTATACCTGCAAAAAATTCACCATTGCTGGGGATTTATCTCAGTGGTTAGAGTGCTTGCCTAGCAAGCACAAGGCCCTGAGTTCGATCCCTGACACCAAAAAAACCCCAAAAAACTCACCATTTCCATGTAATGTCACTTATCAAAGGAGTGACAGCCTTCATATGCACACATGCCCTACGCACTCAAGTTGGTGAGACTACATAAGTGCCATCTGAGGTCACCCTAGAGTTCTGCCTACCACACCAATTGTGTTGCACTCAGCCATCATAAGAAAATTAGAAAAGAGAAATAAGCAAAAAGAATAATGAATTAGGCAATTAGAAATCCCACCCATGCTAAGAAATAACTTTTCTTAGCATCTGTGCTGTCAAAGCAAGCACAACCTTTCTTAGCATGTTGATTTATCTTTCTATACTTTTCCTTTATGGGTGTTACAGCTTGTACAGTATCTAGATGTAACAGCTGTCTGGATCTAGGGCTTGTGATACTAGGGTTAAAGGTGTATGGGACTAAATTTGTCCACTGATTGGAATTAGCATAGTTCTGCATGTGGATGATGGAAGCCCCACCCTGGTGTGGGGGGCACCAATCAGTGGGCTTGTAGCCCGAGTGAAGCCAGACTGCCCTGCCCGCCCTGCCATGGACTGCTTCTTCTCTGTGATGCCACCCTGCCTTGGAGCCAGCCAACTATGGACTGAAACCTCTACAAACGGTGAGCTGAAATAAAACTTTCCTCCTTTTACTTTGTCTCAGTAATGAGAAAAGTAACTAAGACAATGGGTTTTGTTTTGTTCTTGCAGTGCTGGGAATTGAAACCAGGGCCTCACGATGCTAGGCAAGCACTCTACCCTTGAGCTACATCCCTAACCTTATATTTATTTTTAAAATAGGAACTGTTCTATTTTTGACAATGATTTGGAAATACGAATAAATGTCTACTGTACCTACTTTACAGGTTGGTAGTACAGTTTATGAAGCTACCAAAATTTGTTTAGATAACCCACTATTTGGGGTAAGAGGAGGTGAAATAACTTTTTACTTTGAATAGTTTTAGATGTACAGAAAAATTGTGAATATAATACAGCAAGTTCGCATATACCTCACACTGTCTCCCCTATTACTAACAGTCTACATTAGTATTGTGTATTCATTATCATTAGTGGTCTTATGTTGATATTACCAATCTGAACAAGCTCCATGCTTTATTCACATTCCCTCGTTTTTACTCGATGTCCTTGTTTTGTTCCAGAATCCCATCCAGGGCACCGCATGACATTTAGTCACCATGTTTCCTTAAGGCTTCACTTGACTGTGACGGTTTCTCAGGCTCTCCTCGTTTCCAATGACCTTGACAGTTTTAGAGTGTGACCTCCGTTGAGAAGGTTCTGGTGCTGTCCTCGTGACCAGCCTGGGGTTATGTGTTTCGGCAGGGAGGCCATAGAGGAATATGCCCTTGTCATCCATCGTACAGAGGGCGGTTACTATCAATGTGACTTGTCACATGGATGTTAACTTCCGTGCCGTGGCCAGGGGAGCACTGGCCATGTTTCTCTTCACTGGCCGCAACCTTCCCCTTCTCTCCCCCTCCAAAGCCGCACCCTTTGGAAAGAAGTTCCTAGGCGCAGCCCACTCCTAGCCTGGGGAGTGACACTCCCCTCGTGCAGGCAGTCTCCACATGAATTATTTGGAATTCTTCCACATAGGGTATGTGTCTCCTCTCCATTACTTATTTCTCTATTCAACTGTGAATATCAGTACTATCTAATACTACTTCCTTTTCTTGCTCAAATTGTTCTAGTTTTAGCCACTTTGACATACTTGTGTCTTTGCAAGTTGGCTGTTTGTGCCTCCCTTGCTTTCTGACAGTACAGAAAGGCTCATCTTGTACATTTCCTACCCCACCTGTAGAATCACACTATTTTTCATCATGTTTTGTTTTGGTTTTTTGTTCTCATTTTGAGACAGAGTCTTACTATGTAGTTCTGACTGCCCTTAAACTCACTGTGTAGTCCAGGCTGGTCCCGAACTCATGGCAATCCTTCTGCCTCAGCCTCCCAAGTGCTGGGTTTACAGGTGTGTGCCACCATGCTTAGTGTAACAGTCTATTAATTTTTGGCACTTGGATTGTTTTCGGCGCCCCCCCCCATTATTCCTAAAGAAAGCCACAATAAACATCCTTGGGAATCCATAAATGGGTATATTTATCTGATGATTTCATTTGAGTTCCAAAAGGGAAGAAATTAGAATTTAGACAGCTCTTGAAAAGATTTAAACCAAACCTCTCTGTCTAGCAAGTCCATTTGCATTTAGGACCAAGATTGATGAGGTCAGTGGAACTGGGTACCAAACGCTCTCTGTAAGGAAATTTGGCCAGGGTGAATACACAAACACATCTCAGCTGACCACACCAAATACTGGTGAGGATACAGAGCAACCAGGTGCTCAGACATGGCTGGTAGAAATGCAAAGTGGTACAGCCACTTCCGAAAACAGTTTGGCAGTTTCATAAATACAGGCTTTCCATATAACTGGTAATTCCAGTCCCAGATATTTAAAGACAAATAAAACATATCCACTGAAACACAGGTACACAATATTCAGGTAACCTTATTTGTAACAGCTCCAAACTGGAACCACCAAAAAATGTCCATCAACAGGTGAACGGGCAAACTGTGGTGCCTCCAGGTGATGGGATACTACTCAGCAGTAAAGAGGAATGAACTCTTGATGGATGTTACAAATGTAGAAGGGTGTGAAATCCAGGACCAACTTGGGGAACCTTCTAGAGAAACCTCAGCCAGGCACACAGGCAAGCATTCATCTTGGAGTCCTATGTATCGCTATAGCATTAGCATATAGGTCCCTCCACAAGTCTCTGTCAAGGGTCTATGGTGTGCCAAGCACTGTTGTTGAGTCCTGGGGCATAAAACACAGTCAAGACCCAAAAGTCCTTGCCACCACAGGATTTACCTGCCTGCCAGTCCCAGCCGTCACCTCACCTGAAGGTGAGTCCTTTGAAGACAGATGGGGTGCTGTAGCTGAGGGATCAGGGCTCCTCTGCGGGGTAACGGCTGAGCAGAGCCCTTTGAACCTGTGGGTCAGAGCGACCTGGGACATCCTGTTTATGTGACAAACCCCTAGCAGGGCAACTTCTGGACCACAGAACATAACCATTTTAAAACTTTTGATAAACACAATCCTGTGTCATTGAACAACAGGGATACATTCTGATGACTGTGATTTCATCATTGTGCAAATACCACGGTGTGCTTCAACTAAAACAGCTACGACATCACCAGATAATATAATCTTGGGGGGCAGTAGTGGGGATTGAACCCAGGGCCTTCACATCAAGCTACATCTTCAATCATTTTTTATTTTTTTCTTTAATTTTGAGACAGGGTCTTGCCAAGTTGCTAAATTGCCCAGGCTGGGTTCAAACTTGCCGTTCTCCTGCCTCAGCCTCCCAGAGTGCTGGGATCACATGCGTGCACCACCACAACCAGTCAGGGGATAAAACATTGTGGTGCCATCATATATGTGGTCCATCACTTACTGGAATGTTGGTACGTGGTACATGCCCAGATTGCTAAATTTTTCCCCAGAAAGTTTTCTAGGTTGCCTATTTAAAGAAAGGGATAAAATGGTACATGCTTTGAGAGTGCTTCAAAGACTTTAAAAACTAAAAGTAAGTGGGGTGGGGGTATGTCCTTTTCCAAATGCCACCTGACAACGGATGGCTCGAGTCCGTTTCCCACTTATATCAGGCCTCAGATTACAGGGGCTAAATACCCTAGTAGTTGAAATATGGTCAGAAGGCCCCTCTCAGTTCTGGGCCACTCTGGATGACTTTGCCTACAGCTCTGTACACCTCATTGTTCTCATCTATAAAATGGGCCTCGTTCCAACACTCAGCTCAGACTGTGGCATGAGGGCTGAGATCCTGCATGTGAGGGGCATGATTTTTTGTATTCTGCAAAGTCCACCATCGTCCAGGCTCAGCAGCAACTGCCAGCCTGTAGTGACATGCTGCTGCCACATGTCACAGCTGCTTGCGGATGTTACTCAGGGCAGCTGAGTAATCAGGGGTCTCCTAAGGTCTCCTATGTGGCCCAGGTGCCCTACACAGGTCCAGGTTAACTGGACCTTAAAAGTTTCCAAATATCTGTGTATTTTTAAGTTTTATATAATAAATATTTACATTTTATATATGTATATATAAATAAACGTGTATACATACTTTTAAACATACACATACGTAAGTTTTTTCTCCGAGGAAGGAGTGAGGAGTTTTCTAAACTCTCCTAAGCAAAAGCAGCTGAATAGAGTTAGCTCAAAAATCTCAAACAGATCTCACTCCAGAAAGAACAGCTATTATCAAGAAATCAACCAATAACAAACGCTGGCGGGGCTTCGGGGAAAAGGGAACCCTCCTCCACTGTTGGGGATGTAGGCTGGTCCAACCACTGTGGAAATCAGCGTGGAAATTCCTCAGAAAATTACAACTAGAGGTTCCATTTGACCCAGCTATTCCTCTGCTGGGTATCTTCCCAGAAGAATTAAAATCATCATACCACAGTGATATATGCACAACCATGTTCATAGCAACACAATTTGTAATAGCTAAGTCTTGAAAACAGCCCAAATGCCCAACAACTAATGAATGGCTACAGAAGATTTGGTTTTTCTACACAATGGAGTACTACTCTGCTATAAAAAAGGATAAACTAGAGTCATTTGTAGGTATAATGGATGCACCTTTAGAACATACTCTTAAGTGAAATAAATCAGACACTCACGAGTACACATCGAATTGTTTCTCTGATATGAGAAACTGTAAGTGTAAATAAGGACGAAGAGGTATAATAGATATCATGTACAAGAAAGATAATATTCAAAAGGGAGGAGACCTAGAAAGGGAGGAGGGGGAAAAGAAGGAAGGGAAAAATAAGAGACAGAAAAAAAGGGGAAAAAAATGGAAAAATGTAAATCAACTTGCTGTAAACAGGGAAAGGTGGGGGTTTGGAAGGAAGGAGTGAAAAGGGGGGAATCAAGATATATCATGTACAGGTACAAATTAACCATGAAGAATATAATAATTATGTATACAATGTACCAATACATGTTCTTGGTTAAAAAAAAAAAAACCTCAGAGGCCCCCCCTTGCTTGTGTTCCTTGCTTACTTTGCTGCCTTCTGCCTGTCTGCCATGCCACCCTCCCTTGAAGCCAGCTGACTGTGGACTGAAACCTCTACAAACTGTGAGCTAAGTAAACCTTCCCCTCTTCAAAAAAAAAAAATCTCAAAAAAGAAGTTTAGGTGCATAACCCCAGAACTCAGGAGGCTGAAGCAGGAGGATCGCCACAAGTTTGGAGTAGTGAGTTCAAGATTAGTCTAAACATAGTGAGGCCTCATCCCCCAAATAATCTCAAAGACAATTCCCCTCTTGGACCTGGGAATATAGTCAGGGTAGAGCCCCTGGCTGGAAAGCACAAGGCCTCAAATTCTAGCCCCAGCAACACAGACACAGACACAGACACACACACACACACATACACACACGGCAATACATCTGTGCATTTAGGCTGGCTATGAAATGTTTGGGCCCCTGTACACCTGGTGCATGAGTTTGAAAAGCCACGAGAGATTGGAGCAGGGATGGAGTGAGGTCGTCATAAACCCAGCAAGTTGCAGCAGCTGATGTGGCAATTTCTGAGTGCTGCTTGCACTTTTCTAAAAACCCAAATGTAAATAGAGCTGTTCTTTGGTCGCTGCAACTTGGGCCTAAAGTATTCTGCCTCTGCCGCTTTCATGTACTTTCTCCTGCGCATGTCAACTTCGCACGACAGCCCTTATTTGTTTCATTTCTCTAATCATCCCACGTCCCTGGACTCAGAAATCACACCTCAACAGTTCTTTAAAGTTGACATCCAAAACCTAGCTGCTGTCACCTGCCCCTCCCCAGTTGGGGACGAGGTGTATGCAGCAAGGAGCCCCGAGCTTCCGGCGCTTCTGGGGCAACAGTGACAGCTCCCAAATGCTGCTCTGCAAGGCGCGTGTCACCTGCTCCCGGGAAGGTGAGCAGGAACAATCCCGAGAGTGTTTAATACAGTTAAAAGCACTGTATCCCTTTGAGGGGGGTGGGTATTGGAGATTGAACACAGGGCCCCACTCATGCTCACCATGTATTCTACCACTGAGCTACACCCTCAGCCCTCTATTCCCTTTTTTTTTTTTAGACAGGATCTCACTATGTAGCCCAGGCTGGCCTTGAACTCATGGCAATCCTCCTGCCTCAGCCTCCCAAATGCTGGGATTACAGGCATGTGCCACCATACCTGGATCCTATATTCCATTTTTTTATTTTAAACCAAGAACATGTATTGGTACATTCTACATACAATGGTCACATTCATTACATTTATTCTGTACCTATACATGATGTATGTTGGTTCTCCCCCCTCTCCCCCGTCCCTCCCGTCTGCTCCCTCCCTCCCTCCCTATTTACAGCAGGTTCATTCATCATTTTCCATATTTTCCCATTCCCCTCTTTCCCCTGTTGCCTTTCTGCTTTTCCCCTTCTTTCCTTCTAGTACTCCTCTCCTCTGCACACCATCCTCCTTTTATATAATATCTATTACACCTCTTTGTCCTTATTTACAGTTATGCTTTCTCATATCAGAGAAACAATTCGATGTGTGCTCATGAGTGTCTGATTTATTTCACTTAAGAGTATGTTCTCAAGGAACATCCATTTATATATGAATGAGCTTAAGTGTCTTTTCATTATCTATTTTTTTATTTAATTCCTGGGCTGATGCTTGTGAGTTGCTTATGGTAGGTAGCTTTATTGCTAGAGTTGAGAACCTTTGGAAATGGCTGCTTGCTCAGAGAGGTCTTCCAGGTGTAGCTAGTTTTGGAGTTTTCAGTCGGTTGCAAGATCCCACTTCTTCAATTGTTGGGGCTAAGAAGTTGCTGTCCATTTGGACAGCCTCTGGTTCTTTGGCCCTGGCCTAGAGTGTTGTTTATGACCCTCAGGCAATCTCAGTCTTGGCATACACGGAAGAACAACTGATTATAACAATTCTGCCACCTTGGCTAAAGTCGTGCAACCAGTAATAATAGCATCAAACACAGCCTAGAAAATGACAAAACTGTGGTAACTCTTAATTTGCCACCTTTAACCACATGAACTAGATTTGTGGTTATATACCAATATCCAAAATAAACCACAAACTTGTAAACACGAAGTACGCCCTCAAGATGGCGATTTTACCCTCAGAGGAGAAAATTCAAAAGGGATCGGGAGGAAAAAATAGAGACATAGAGGATGAGGAAGAGCTGAGAAGCAAGGCTGGAGGCCAGGGGAAGAGTGTGCAAACTTTGAGAAACTAGTAAAGAAGAAAGGAGTGAAAGAGAGAAAGAAAGAAAAAGAAGGACAGAACAAAACAATAACAAAAAAAACTAGAAATAAATTTCACATTCATAAAACCAAGAAAAAAACGAAACAGAAAAAAGAAAACAAAATAGCAACAACAACAGAAAAAGAAAGGAAAGGGTTCACTTCTGGGCGTGTCTCTGCCATCGCTGGTAGACAGAGTAGGCAGGCCCAGGTCTGCATTGATTAATCCCAGCAGTAGACTCATGACCGGGTAGTGCATAATCCCAGCTGGGTTCAACAGTCAGGTTTCACCACCAATTCCAGTAACACTCAGCCTGGTCTCTGGCTGTGAGGATGGAACCCAATTTTCTCAGCTAGAGACACACTGTCTCTAGCCTGGACTTGGCTCATTGGCCTCCTCCTGACTTGAGTTTGAACTCAGCTCACCTTGCCAGGTCGCTTCTCTGAGTTCTGAGCTCACTAGGCCCCTCTCCAAGATGGCAACTGGCCAATCGCCTTCTCCTGGGGGACATCTGAACCCAAATAACTCGCCACACTGCAGTCCCCTGTGTCCACCGCTCCGCTCCACTGGTGTGTCTTTCCACAGAGGCCTCTGCAGTCTCCAGTAGTTACCATGCGCCTGCAGGCTGTAGCCGACTCTCATGCACTCTGAGCCAGGCTCTGGGAGAAAGCGCTGTCCACCACCTTCTACACAGTTCTCTCTTTTGGCTTTCCCAGAGTGCTTCACTTCTCTGGACCCCTGCTGGGTCTTGGGAACCCCACTTCCTTCCTTCGTCTCTTCCTCACGTTACTATATTCCAGTGTCTGGACAACGAATCTCGAAGAGGTTGTTTCTCTGCTGTTCACTGCTCCACTATCTTCCTGGAAGTCTCTCAAATGTTTTTCTATGCTTGCTGACATAATCATGTGACTTTTCTTCTTCACCCTGGTGTTATAATTTGTTACACTGATTTATTTTGCAGCATAATATGATATGGGGCCTGCATACCTAAAATAAATCTCATCTGGCCATGGTTCATAATTCTTTTTATATATTGCTGTGTTTTTTGCTAAAAATATTAGTGGAATTTGCATCCTTAGTCAAGAAGAGATATTGGTCTATGGTTTTGTATTTTTGTACTGTCTTGTCTGATTTTGGTAACAGTGTGTTCCTTCTTCATCTCTGTCTGGAAGAGATTATACAAAACTAGGATTAATTTTTTTTTCTCTAAAGGTGTAGTGTAAGTTCTCAGTGATAATTTTTTGCCTGAAAATTTCTTTCAGGAGCTTTTCAAGAAAATATTCTATTTCTATAATAGTTTCAAGACTGCGGGTTGCCTCTTTCACTTGATTAAGTTTTAGCAGTTTATCGTTTTGGGGCATCCATTTATTCTAAATCACAGTATTTATGAGTATAAAGTTGTTTGCTCTCTTCTGTGGCAGGTTGGATAATGGCCCCCAAAGGTATCTAGGCCTCAACCTTTGGAGCCTATAAAGAGCATTACCGTATGTACAAAAAGAGGTTTTCAGATGTGACTAAGTTAAAGGTCTTGAAATGTGAAAATTGTCATGAATTAGACAGGCGAACCATGAATACAGTCACAGGTGCCCTGAAATAGGGAGGATGTGGGAGATTTAGACCCATAAGAGAGAAGAGGGCAATGTGACACCTGAAGCAAAACCCTAAGCTGCAGGCTTGTAAGGGGAGAAGGAGCTATGAGCCCAGGAACATAGAAAATAAAGCTCCAAAAGCAGGAAAATGCAAGGAATGGCTTCTTCCCCTGAAGCTCTAGAGACAGACCCCAGGAAACTGATTTGAGATTTTGAATTTCCAGAGCTGTAAGGGAATAAATGTGTGTTGTTTTAAACCACAGAGTTCATGGTAATTTGTGGGCAGCAACCATCGGAAGCTAATACATTGTCTATTGTAATGTGTCTTGGCGGGAATTGTTTTTAGTGGAACAAGACATCAGTAGTATGTATTCATGATACTGATGATTTGTGTCTTTTCTTTCTTCATTTTTGTCAGTCTTGCTAAAGAATTATCAGTTTTACTGTTTTTCAAAATAGTATTTTTTTCTTTCATTGATGTCTCTCACTTTCTTATTTTCAATTTCACTGATTTCTCTCTTTAGGATTTCAGTTTCTTTACTTGTTTGGGGCTTGTTTTGCTTTTCTTCTGCTTTTTTGAGATAGGAACTAAGATGACCCATTTTAAGAATTCCTTCAATTCTAATACAGGCGCTTACTGCTATTAAGTTTCCTTTCACTGTTGGCGTTAGCTGCGTTCCACATATTTTGAAATGTCATAATCTCATGTTTATTCAGTTCTGTGTTTCTGAATTTTTCCTTTGAAACTTCCTCTTTGACCATGGATTAGAAGTGTCCTGTTTGATTTTCAAATATTAGGAAATTTCCCTCTTGTCTTTCTATTACTAATTTCTGGTTGGAAAAAACACTCTGTGTAATTTATTTCTTTTAAATTTGTTGAGGTTGGTGTTGTGGCAAAAGATACAGTCTATCTGAGAACTATTCGGTGGGCACCTTTTAATAAGTGTCATTTGCTATTTGAGGGTGAGGCGTCTATTAGAGTCTGTCTATTGACTGTGTTATTCAAATTTCGCGCTGCCTTGGTGATACTCTGTTTGCCTTTGAGTTGCTGAGGGGAGGTATTAAAGTCCTCAGCTGTAATTGTGCGTTTGTCTGTTTGTACTTTCAGCTCTCAATTTTTTGGCTTGTGTGTTGTTTGATGCCCATTTATGCCCATTACATATTCCTAGTGGCTTAATCACTTGTTAAGTCTAGTAAATATTTTTCTTGCAAATGAAACTTTATCTAATATTAATATAGACTTCTCTAATTTTGTTACTGACTGTGTAATGTATCTTTCCCATCGTTTTACTTTCAAACTTCCACGTGATTAAATTTGAAGTGATTTTCTTGTAAGCACAATATAGTGAAGTGATTTTTCCTTTATTGCCTCTGCCGATTTTTATCTTTCAACTTGCTGAAGGTAATTATTGATTCATTGAGTACATCATTTAATTTGTGCTTTACATTTCCTCTATTTCCTGTTTCCCTGTTTGTTTGTTTGTTTTTTCTTATGTTGTGGATTATTTGAATATATTTAGGATTCCATCTTGGTTAATTTGTAGCACTTGTGCGAATATCACTGTAGCATTCTTCCCGGTTGCTCTATGTGTCGCACTGTACATGTATTACATGGTTCACAGGTATCATTGCGCTTCTTCCTTCAAAAAAAGTATAAAAATCTTGTTTCCATTTAAGTTCCTTTGTTCTTCTCAATTTCAAATTATAATTGTCCCAAAGTATATCTCTAAAGTATGTCAAGCACCACATCAGATGATATTATAGTTTTTGCTTCAGCATCCAAAGGTGATTTAAAAAACTGAAAAGAAGTAGGAACTCATTTATTTGTTCCTGTGTTTACCCACTCCAATATTCTTTTTCTTTGAAATTTGCTAAACTTCTATTATAATTTTGTTTTTCAACCATTATTTCCTTTTAGCCATTCTTTAAATTTCCTAACAACAAATCATCTTAGTTTTATCTGAGAACATCTTTATTTCCTTTACTAATCCTTGATAAAGGATAGTTTACTGGGTATAGGAATCACAGAGATAGTTCTTTCCATACTCGTTACGATGTGCCATTTGTGGCTTCCACAGTTTCAGATAAGAAACCCTCTGTTCTTCTAATTCCTGTTGCTTATAAGTTATATGTCATTTCTCTGCGGTTTTTTCACATCTTTTTTCTTTGTCTTCAATTTTCAGGTGTTGAATTATAATTTGTCTTGGTGTGGATTTCACCATGTTTGTTCTGTGTTTCACTCAATTTCCTGAATCTATAGATTTAAGTCTTTCATAAAATTTGGGACATATCCAGCTGTTATGGTTTGTTTCTAGATGCCCCTCAAAGCTTCATGTCCTCGAGGGTGGAGCCGAATCTAGAGTGAGTGATTACTAATTTAGTCCACTGATTGATTGGTTCGGCATAGTTCTGCTGGGATCAAGGATTTGATACTAGGATTAGGGCACTAGGATTAAGGGTGGGAGTGCTACCTACCCTAAAGGCACTACTTGTTGGGGGCATTTGGAGCACTGCCTGTGTCTGCCAGGAAGGGATAGAGGAGCAGTTACCTGTCCATCACCACGGGGAGGAATTAGAGCAGTCTCTGATTTTCCAGGGATGAGGGATGGAGTGGAAGCTCACCTCCCCACAAACTCACTGAAACCTTTTGAGGGTGCAGATTTTTCTCCTGGTGTTTGGAATATGTTTGTCTAGCTTTTTCCTGTTTTAGGCCACCTTTTTCTCCTGACTAAAAGAATAAGTCTGGGGATGGCATTTTGTTGTTTCTAGTTGGAGTCTTCTGTAGCTCCCTGTGAAAGTTATATGGAAACAGTAAGGGAACCAAGGAATTTACCACCTAGTCATTCCCCAAGTCTCAGAGTTGTGTACAGTCTCCTACTCTCCACCTTTCAGGTCCACACAGGAAAAAATAGCAGATTGCATAGAAGGCAAGAGGCAGAAACAAGGGAATGTTGAGGCTACCGCCTTTATTGGAGTTCCAAGGAAAAGGCAGGGCAGAGCAGAGCAGAGTGAGAGGACTGGCCATGGCAGCGATCTCCAGTAGCCTAGTACTGGCCTTGGGAGGTGGAACAGAAGGATGATGTCGTTTCCTGGGGCAGGCTGGGTGGGCCGGTGAGTACACCAAGACATGCTGCTGACAGGCCCCTTCACAACGTCCAAGAATTGACCAGACCCAAGAAGGGCAGTCCGTCTCCAGCCAGGTTTTATAAGATACCCAAACATCATAACAGAGAGGAAGTTTTTAAATATCTGCAGTAAGTGACCAGTTACTCATACCTGATGCCCAGGACTGCGTGACTGATGCTGAAGTCGGGGAGTCCTGTGGGATCGGGTCTTTAACTTGCAGCGCCCATGTTCATTCCTGGTTGGTGAGTCAGAGTTGAATTGACTTGTTGAACACAGTTGGTATCTGGAGAGTCAGAGAAATGGTTTTCTAAGTTGGAAAGTGCCTCATACCAGAGCATCAGAATGTCAGCCAAAAAGTTGAGTACCTGACCTCTGGTGCCAGACAGCTTTGTCCTGCATTCCATTGCAGATGATTTGCATGTTTTAGGTAAACTAAATACAGAACAAAGCTTAGAAGTCCTCTCCTGCTTGTCAGTATCAAAGACTCACTTGACCAAAAGATAAAAATTTATAAAATTGAATGCCTATATATGCCTATATGTGTAATCACAAAGGAAGATCATTCCATTTACAGGCATCAGGCATACAACTCTTTCTACAGAGGCAGTGTTGAATATTCAACATGCATATATTGCTTTTTCTCTCAAAATTGACACAGAAGGGGAGCAGGATTGACTGAAACAGTCACAAAAATCTTTTAAGAGTCATGGAAATGTTCTCAAATTGGGCTGTGGTAATGGTTACACAATTTTAAAACTTACTCAAATCACTAAATTTTGAAAAATAAGAGTATTATAATAAAATAAAATGCAAAAGGATCACAGATACAGTCTGCTCCTCTTTGAATTAAGAGTGGTTTTTCAAACTTCAATCACAGTCTTGAAATCTAACATTGACCAGGCTGGACCAAGATAAGTGTCTAATGGTACAAGAATGTACTTCTCTATCCCAAGTTCGTCTTAGAGCCAGTCATGTGCTGAATTATGACAGAGGTGTAGCTTGTTTGTGGGAGTTTCTAGCAAGGATTATGGCCATCTTCTGAGATTTCCTACCTCTAATTTCTCAAGGTTGACCTATACTCCTTGCTAGGGTGAACTCTCAGGGGTCCCCACTCCCACCCCACAACAATTACCCAAACTCTGGGCATCACTTTCTGGCTGGTCCTTTGTCTTTTTCTATCGCTTCCTTAAGATTCTGTGTCTCCTAACATCAGGAACATCTCATAGCCAAGGGAAAGAATGCCAGTTTACAGGTTCCCCAGTCAGCTCTGCACTAGGGTAGCAATGGAGAAGCCAGTAGACAGGCTTCTGTCTTATGGCAGAACTACTATTGAATGGGCCCATACTACTGAAAGCCCCAGAGTCCTGCCTATGCATATAAGTATGAATCTCCTACATGTGTTTCTAGCTGGTCTTTCCTTGTTAAGGGTTCCCAACTGATTTTTCACCAGGCCTAGGCTACCCTAGGCTGAGCTATGTGGATAAACTTGGTAGGGTAGTAACGATGGCTAATTAAATTAGGGTTCTTGAAATCGTGGTTGAGCATTTATGGAGAGGTGAGTGGAGAAGCCAGGAAGAGAAATGCAGAGAAGAAAGCCCAGGATTGAAAAGTTTAGAGTTCGCTTTTGGTTCTGGGCAGCTCATCTTTGGACTCAATTTTACATATGTTCTCAGCAAAATAAAAGATCTGCTCTGATTGGAGCATATTCTTGCCAAAGCCAGCGTAGCCATCACTTACGGTTACTGCAGCATGCTCCATATCTCCCGTGTGCTCTGTGTCGTAAAATACTCCTCTCCACCCCGAGGTACCCTCCTGGAGAGAAGCTCTGGGGAGTGTGTCGTTTTGGGTCTTGTTACATTTCTCTTCATGCTCTATCACCCCTCATGGTTGAGAGTAAAGGGCAAGTGCTTGGGTGGTCCATCCACTAATCTGACTATGTAGTTAGAGCCAGACGAATGGTTCCAGGGCAAGTCACTTAGCTGATACAAGATGGACACTCTTTTCTTCTAGAGTATCATTCAGTGGCAGAGAGCCCATGTGTGGGTCTTCCTCAGTGCTCAGAAAATGGGAGCATTTCTCAGTGACTTTCTGCCACCGGTACCTTTACAGTTCTCCAAGGGGAGTGATTCCCATGGGAACCACAGACCTTCTTGTGAGCAGGTGGGATGTCATGGTACTGATGAACTTTAAGGAATAGTTTCAGAAAGTTTCTTAGCTTCTTTCAAATCACATGAACGAAATAGTGCCTGATGTAGATATAAGCATTGGCCTAATACCAGCTGTCTTTTCAGCTAAGCATCTCTAAATCCATTACCAAATCTTCATGATTGGAACATCCATGCTTCCATACCCTTCTTGGCAGACTCTACCAATTGCACGCAGTCCAGTTCGCTTAAGGACCCATTTGCCTAATGGAGGTCCCAGATTATGCATAAATCACAAGACTTTCTTATGGCACCTAAACTGTCTAAAGTATTCAGCAAGTCCCAGCTGGAATAATATCTGAGCAGAAGCATTATGCTTCCAGAACAAACAGATTATCTGTGGAGTATGTATTGTATAAACAGATTTGACCCAGAATATGAAGGAAGGTGTCTTATTGTGAATTTTATTGGTCTAGTCAATGGCTGGCTATATTGCTCACTTGCTAATTCACTTTTGATTATACCAGTTAAAATCCAATTAATCTGTTCCCCGAGCTCAAGAAGAGCAAGTTGATAGCCCTCTCTCTGTGCATCCTTTGAGAAATGATGATAGGATGCATGGTGGTGCAGTCCAATGCAGGTACCAGTGTGCCCTAAGAATCAGAACTGCCTCGCCACAAGCCTTGTTCTGAAGAGGGTAGAAGAGTGGGTAGAGTGAGTCAGGATTTGGAGCTCTTTGACATCTTCCAGTGACAAGCACAGTTAAATTAAAGATTATTGTAGTGTATTGTGCATGGCTCAATAGTCTTGATTAAACTTGAGATTTTTAGAATGATATCCAACAACTCAAGTCACTACATTAATAAAACAGGCACTCACACCTTTTAACATCGTAACAAATGTGTATGAATCATTTATACAATTTTTTTCCGTCAAATGATGTTTGACAATAATCAGATGATAATGAAATGTATAATTAATAATAAAAATGCCAACATCTGTTAGCTTGTTATTACAGACTGATTTTTCAGTGTACTATTTCAAATGTGTCACCATTAACCTAATTTATATTAAAACCTGCTAAATACAATCTCCTTTCATTAGTTGTTAATTTGGGTTGGCGCATGACACCAAGGAGATGCTTCCCCTCTGCTCTCCCTCCCCAATTTGCAGTCTTGTCTAAACCAAAGATTCCTCCAAATGGCTTGTAAAACCGGCTGCCTCCAATATCATATCAGCAGATGGACCAGGTTGGCTGGCTGGTTACTCTCAGCTGCGAATGATCAGTCCTCTCAGTCTGAAGAAGCAGCGTTGGTCTCAGGAGCGCTGAGCTGCAAGCCCACAGCTGCAAGCCCCTCTGTTGTTCTTTGGTCCAGCTGCCTGCTAGTCTGCAGTGTCCTCCCACACGAGTGGCCACCTGGGGCCAGACCACCCTCCCAGCAGGGAGGACATGGCTGTGCTCACACGGGTGTCGTTCTGTGTGGGGGTTTTAACTGCATCTATTCTAAAGCTCGTTCAGAGGCTCGGGGGGATCTCAGCACCAGAGACCCAACATTTTCCACAGATGGAAAGCAGGTAGACAGTGTAAGCCTGGTGCATTCTATAACGCCAGGAAGTAAGGAAGTGCTCAGATGAGAGTCAGCAGTGTGATGTGTTGAAGGAGTCCAGGGGACAGTAGGCAGGGCTCCCAACAGTCAAAGCTAGATCAATTTTTGTCAGAAAATAAAATGGTATTAAGCTAAAGCCCAAAGTATAAAGTAAATGTACATGAATCAGCATTGTTTTAAATAAATGACTGAATACAGTGGAAAGTAAGAGTCCAACTCTCATCCACAAGATTTGAAATGGTGTGTGGAGGTCCATGCCCCTCAAGGAAGAGAGATACTACTCCTCCTTATCGAGTGCTGAGCACAGTGACTTTCTTTCAAAGAGTTCAGTATGAAAGGAGGAAAAAGAGTGACTTCACAGTGGAGAAAGGTGAAGGGTGCTACGCCAGCCAAGATGGTCACGGCTGACATCGATTGTCATAAGCCATGCTAATGCCATGTACCTTTGACTCTGTGCAGCGTAGAGAAAGTGGCACTTTACCGTGTGGTCTTCCTCCCCAATAAACCACAGTGTCTTCTTATCATGGGAAAACATCACCTGAGTCCTAAGGGGACATTTTTCAAAAAATTTACTTGATGAGTATTCCTCAAAAAATCTCAAGGTCTCAAAATATGGAAAGTCTGAAAAAAAATGTCACAGCCAAGAGGAGACTAAAGAGACACAAAAATTGCATGTAATATATTAACATGGATAGAATCCAAGAATAGAAAAAGGATTTTAGGTAAAAACTATGGACATCTAAATAAACTACGAGTGTTAGTTAATAAGGATGCGTTGAAATAGAGTCATTAATAGTAGTAGGCCATGCACCATACTAATAAAAGCAGTATAATAAAATAAGGGAAGCCGAATTCAGAAGTGTGTAGGAAGTCTCTGTAACCATCTTTTGGAATCTGCATATGTAAGGCTACTCTAAAAATGGGATCTTTTTAAAGCATATACATATTTTTTCTTTTAAGAAATATTGCAGACCAGGGATAGTTCACTGTGTGGGGAAGCAGCTGGCTGGAGCTGAGGCAAGATTCCCACGTGTGAGCCGGCACCTTGTCTGCAGGGAAAGCCCTACAGATGGGACTGGACAAGGTGTCCAGGGAAGAAAATATGTAGAGAACTGGCCTGTCATTTAGGATCCAGAATGGTCTGTTATCTTCAAAAGCTTGAAATTCTCCCTGGTTTCACCCCAAAGTGAACTTGCAAAATTATCTGTGCCTGGAGGGAGGTGGATCAAAGAATTTTGCCATATGCCAGAGAACTTGGGGATTCTCTTCTAGGTAGGATATTACTTCCCCTGGAGAAGTTTCCAGCGCTCTTACAAGATTGCCATAAAAGGTGCTTCTTAATTAATTAAATGGATTTTATGCCTGTGTGTGATTTAGTTGATATATTGGAAATGTGTTTTTCCCTCTCTGTGAACTGAAGATTGTGAGAGTTGGCTGTCTGACTCCTGACTGTTTAGCATTGGAGCAAGTGTTGTTATATAACACACTTCTCAAGTCAGAGTTAACTAGTCACGAAAACACCCTAATTATGTGCACCCAGAGGAATATGATATTCATTTTAAATATGGCCACAAGCCAGTCTGGGAGGAAAGCTGCAAATTATATACCTATTTTTCTGAAGATCACTCCTTGAACAGAAAGTGGTAATAATAATATTACACACCTACATAGTCCTTTGTATTCAAGAAACCTCAAAGTACTTCACCAATTATCCTTCATGTCCACAGGGCTCCCGTTTCTGGGGAGAGGAAGTCACTAGTGATAAAACCTGGTCCCCAAGTGTAGGCCCCTTCAAAACCAAGTTAAAGGGAGCAGAGTAGGAGGGAAAGGGCCGGCCCACTTCCCTGCACTTCTCCTGGCCTTGGGCTACTGCTGCAGCCTGTGCTCCCGCAGCACGGCCTTCCCACACCTTCCCGCAGCTCAGGAGCCAGGAAAAGTAATGAGTTCTCATGGACAGCAGCAGGGACAGTGGGAAACAACCACTTCTGGAAATACTGTGGCTCAGGCAGATTTGAAGAACTTGTGAGAACTCTTCAAGACTCTGCACTGAGAGGGCCGAGAACTGAGTTTCTTGGCGGGATCTAGCTGTGGGGCGTGAGCATGTCGGTTGCTGATGATGTGTGGTCGTGGGCATGTCTCTGTCTCTGTGTCCCTCTGTTTCTCTCCTGTCTCTCTGTCTCTGTCTTTCCCTCTGCAGTTTCTAAAATTTCTAATTCCAAACTCTGGCTTCTGAAAGTCCATGGGGTGGTGCTGGGAGCCGACGGTGACGGACAGGAATCTGCGTCTCGGTGAGGGTTGAACCCAGACTGGCGGTTTCTCTCAGAGCAGCCAAGAGTTTTGGGGAAAGGCAGCCCCTTTCATGAGAAAGAAGGACTGTCCCTGCTTGTCCCACCTGCACGCACTCTGGGCTGCAGCGTGTGCCGGACCTTGCCCACTGCTCCGGGCCGTCTCCCCCCTTGCGCCTTCTTACCTTCCAGCTGCAAATTAATGTTTTAGTTTCTCCAAATTTTGTGTCCTGGGCCCACCACTGCCTCTGCTGTGGAACGCCATGCTCCCCACTCTGCCCTTGGCATAAAAATTCACCTGCATCATCACCTCTTTCATGTTCCCAGCCCAAGGTTGGCACTCTGACCACATGCAGCTGGGCGAGCTGAGCCGTGCGCACATCGCTTTCTCCATCTTCCTGCCGCGCTGGCCATGAGGGCCGTGTCCCCAGACTCCACTGTGTCTGGCACAAGGCAGCTACTCCGTAAATGTTTGCTGAATGAATCATGATCCATTACTTAGTCCTCGTGGAGCCGGCTCACCTAACTTAATGGTAATGGCAAGATCAGGTGTTTTTGTGACTTAGAGACAATTAAATGAATGTTTTTGTTCAGTGCACAGATATGTTACAGCTCTATTAAAGTGAGCCTGAAACACCAGACTGGCAGAGACATCATCATCTAATGCTTGCAGAAACAGAGTCAGTCTGGGCTGGAAGGAAACATGGAGATCACCTGTTCATCCCTTCTTTTTACAGATGAGCACACCTCATCTGTAAAAGGGCTTAAGTACCTTGACGCAGGTCATGCACGGTCCACTCAGAACTCAGCACTCTGGCTGCTGTCCTGCTGCCAGGAATAGGGACAGAGACAAATGCTTTCCCACTGTGAGGGCGCCAGGGTGCAGGGCTGCTCTGACTGCACGGCACAGGGTGTGCGTTCTGCTCTCTGACTTGGTCCAGGGTCCTGGACGGAAGCAATGCAGTCTCCGGAGGAGGCACAAGGAGTCAGAGCTGGAGCGGTCCAGCTGGAATCTGTGAGAAGGAGCGTAGAGGGGACAATGGAGTGGACCAGGAAGAGGGCAACCCGACCTCCGGGAAGACGAGGCTGAGCGTGCAGTGGTGAAAAGAAGGCATTGCAGGCAGGACAGGAGCAGGGCAGGAGGCGAGAGGGGTTGGGCCAGTGTGTAGGGTTATCTTCTGCTTTCATTGTGAACCACTTCACATGATGTTCTGGAAAACGGTGGAGTCGCTAGATACAGCGAAAGAGAGAGTTGGAGATGGCAGTGGAGAAGGAGATGGAGCAAGGATGAGGATAGCAATGGAGAGAGAGAGGGAGGGAGGATGGGGACAGGGATCACCCTGCAGTCCAGCTACCAGAAAGGATCCCCCATATGCCCAATGACAAGAAGCTGGCAAGTCACCACACTTGTGCTGACAAGAAGTCAGCTCACGTGAATGCACCACATGCAGAAAGTGCCCAGGTATAGATCTGTTGCTTTGCACATGGAGAACATACTTTGAAGTAATTACTTCGAATGAGCTTGCTCTCTCTGCTGCGTGAGTATCCAGGGCCTGCGTTTCCACCACCCTGGAAATTCTGATGGATAAAGGAAGATGTGTTTTGTTGCACTGTGCCGGCCCTTGGTGCCTCCAACAAGCTTCTGATGCAGGTTTGAAGGAGGAAGAGTTAGGCTTAGCTATAAGCTTCGAATGCATAGCTGGCTGTGGTGGGCGGCAGGATAGAGCGATCTTCTTGATCTTTTGCGTACTGGATGATTACCCAAGATCATACTAAAATGCAGGTTCTGACCACGCAGTTCTACCGCAGGGCCGGAGGTGCCGCACTCACAGCGAGTGCCCAGGCCAGCATGGGTCCTAAGAGATTGCAGAGCAAGGCTTTGAGGACAGCCAGTGGATCCCCCTCGTCTAGACCAGTGAACTGCATCCCTAGCTGTGCTGGAGCATTGTAAAAAATGTCTCCACCAGGTCTCACCCGTGTTGCTGTTTTATGGACTGTGAAGTCGTAAAACAACAACAACGAACCCAGAGAGCAAAGTATTTGTGCCACACTCTAATCTACTAATATTTATTCCTTCAAATATTATATACTTTTTAAAAACCATTTGTCAGTTCGTGGTGTATGGTGGGCCCAAAATATATGATTGGTAAATGACTGAAAGTGATCTATAGATGCCAGGCACAAATCCAATTCCACAGGCACTATTTAAGGCCATGGTGTCACAGATAGAGACATATTCATTTAAGTAAAACTGTCTAATTATGACAAAATCAGATCACCCTAACTATACCTCTTGATGGAATTAATTCTAGTTTTCTGCTTACAGTAAAGATGACACTACTCTTTGAATGTGCCCTCGCTGCAGTTTGATTGTGTTAGCAAGGCCCTGTTACAGGGAGGTCTTTAAGAACCAATTAGGTCTTGCAGACTCTCCCTTTGTGAGTGGGCCAGGTGCTCTTGAAGGGATTTTCTTGGAGAGTAACCCTCTCTTGTGCTTCTGCCTTCTGCTATTCGAGGATGCAGGGAGAAGCCCTTGGCAGATCGCACATGCTGGCTCCTTCCCTTGGACACTCCAGCCTCCAGAAGTATGAGAAAATAAACTTCTATTTTTATGAACTATCCAGTCTTGGGTATTCTGTACTAGCAGCCCCAAATGGACCAGACGGAGGGCCGGCCCACCTCAGGTAGCTTGTGCTGCTGGGCCTTAGAGTGAACTGAAGTGCATCGAGACCTCACCTGCTCGAACTACAGGTGTCTCCTCCAAAGAGCTCACTCAGTGTCAGAGAACCAAACACAGCTTGGTAACATTAGGACAAGGATAAAATTAGCATGCTGGAGATCTGTCAGGGACACAGCCTGCTGATCTGCATGGCTCTAAAAGGGCCAATACATCTGTTTCCATGACAACAAAGGAACATCCACCCTGCTGAAGATGTTGACACCAGCCTGTCCACAGAAAAGCAGGCTCGGGGGCGCCAGGATGTTCTGCGAGAACTGGTCAGGTTCCAAATCCGGTTCATCACTGGCAGCTTTGATGATCCGAAGAAAATGGGTACAGTAAACAGGGCCAAGCCACGTGATGCTTGAGGTCATTGCTGGAAAGGTCTTTAAAGAAACTGCCGAGTCATGGAAAATGAGCATCTTTCCTTTTTCATCTTCTTCTTCGCATTTATTATGTTATTATGTTGTCACCACATAACGACTACCAACTGCAGGGATCACGTCTCCCTCTCTGAAGGCACCAGGGTGAACACGGGCCACCGAGTGTCCTCTAAACGCCTAGGGAGCAGTAACACCTTCCACAGTTGCTCTTTGTCCGGCTCACTCCCCAGCCTCCTCCTGAAGTCTTATCTTTATATAACTTACTGTTCTTTTCGACAGAAAAAAATGTTCTATTCTCACTCACAGATACTCAGCACAACTCTTGTGACACCTGATGTGTGGGAGTATTTCCCCACACACCAGGCACCTCCCCACAAACGCCAGCTGGGTGTCCTATATTTCAGTTCGATTCTGACACCGTCCACCCTGCAGATGGTATCAGATCCCACAGGATAAGGGCTCAGTCATTCCCACAAGATTGTTCCCCATTTCTGATGCCAGTTGCAAGTCCCAGGATGTAACCCGTGCTTCTGACCAAATGGCTATAAATCAGGGTCCCTACAGCCTGTTCCTTGGATTTGATTGAAGTGTTGATGCAGCTCCCAGAATTTGGGGAAACACTTTATGTTACCAATTTACTATAAAAATTAGTACAAAGGATACTGGTGAGTGGGGCCTATGGAAGACATCAATAGGTCAAGGTGTGGGGGGAGGCACTCAGAGTCTACATGGCCTTTCCAGGTAGACCACCACCGAGGGCCCTTCATGTGTTCACCTGCAGAAAGCTCTCCAAACCTAGTCCATTTGGGGTTTTACAGAGGCTTTGCTTTGTAGACATGGTGAGCATATCACTAGCCATTGTCGATTATGGCACCTGCCCTTGCTCATTAACGTGATCTTCAGCCTCTCTCCCATTCTCAGCAGCTGGAGGTGGGTCTAGAACTCCCAACCCCCTAACTGCCCTTGGTCTTCTGATGACCAGTCCCTAGCTAGGGACTCACAGCCAGCAGTCATTTCTCTAGCATATAGAAAGTATTCTGGTCACTCTGAGAGTCTGAGAGTTTTGCAGTTATAAAGTTATAAGCTAGGAAACTGGCAAGGACCAGATATGTATGTGTTCCAAGAGGTCACACATGTGTGCCAAGCTTTTTTTGTTTTGTCTTGGTGTTTTGCCATGCCGGGGATCAAACTCAGGGACTCACATGCTAAGGGCGTGTGCTACCACTGAGCTATCTCCTTACCCCAAATACGTGAATTTTTTTAAAAAAGGAAAAAGATACTTCTGAAGAAGAAAACATTAGTGGAATCATTTAGAGACAGAGTAAATTCTCCTGATGATATTTTCGGAAGGTTTAGAGTGGAAAGAAGAAAAGCAAACCACTGCAGCTTAGCTGGTAGTGATCAGTGAACAGTGTGATTCTGAGTCACTGTGCTCTTGCAAAACCCTAAGGCCTGAGTATATACTGAGCCACATTCATATGAGGACCACACGGAGACTTCCTTGGGCTTGGTGGCAAAGCAGCCAGGAATCTCAGGTTCAGAAGAAAGTGAACGGAAAGGCTGCTGTGCCAGGAGAAGTGGATGTACACATTCCCTAAGCAGATGTGTCCCTGTTGGCAAAACATGTCACCAGCTATCCACCCGCCGTCTTCTCTGCGATAAAGCAAAGAAATTTCGTGAAAGAACGGGATTTCAGCGGCCACAAAGGGTCAGCATAGAGGTTTCATCCAGACTGCCGCTGGAGCTGCAGTGAGCAAGCCGAACTGTGGTTCCCTATGTGGAAACGGCCACCCTCCATGGCCTGCCAGCCCCAGGTGGCACTGTGCCCCACTCCCCATCACTGCTGATTCAAGACAGTGACACTTTCAGCTTAGTGTGGATTTTCCAGTGATAAGCCACCACCACATAGTTTGGCTATATAGTTTAAGTGTTGTAATTACAATTTTCCTATGAGAGCAATATTTTGAATATAAAGTGTACTTTACCATGTAGTTGGGTTTAACTTCCAAAATATACATCTTTCTAAGTAGGCCCTACTAAAACAATTTAATAGAATGTCAACAAGTACCGATGTATACATAAAAACAGAATAGTGTGGTCTGTCTCTGCATGGTGAGCTAGTTTTGCAGGGTCTGTCAAGCATTATTGCAGCTGACTTTGAACTAACGGGATCACACAATGCAAACTGCGTCCATCAAACGTCTTTATTCTTCAGGCTGACTGATGAAATGCCTGATGTTGTGGGGGCATGTGCAAGAAGCATTGAGTGTCTGTGTGCATATCCAAATACCTGTGTGTGTCCACATACACTTTCCTACTTAACACAGACATACTGATATTTTAGTGATAAATCCATATATATTAAAAGAAGAGAAGAAAATAAAAATGTGCTCATTCTTAGGTGAGACTGGTTAACTGCAGACAAAATCAAATTTACCCATTTAGAATCATAAAAGTTGCAGTGAGTGGAGTTTTCCTAGATCAGATTTCACAGTAATCATGCCCAGTTCAACTGTGGGCAAAGAAATCAGCACTGATGGCCTTCACAGAGGTAAATTACGCAGAGAATCCTCATAGCTAGAATTATTCTACGGACTGTAGGGCAGCTATGGCTGGTTTTATAGTGCTGCTCAGAGCAAAACTGTGCAACACTGACCAGTGAGATTTGTTCATCCCAAAGTAAGGACAAGGGGACAGCAGCTGAGTATTCTTTTCCACATGCATATTCTGGGGAATCTGGGAAACGTGCATTTTCCGGACAGTCAGGGGATGTAAAACCCAAAACAAAAGAAAATGTCAACTTGCTTTGTGATGTGCAACATGCACTATTTATATGTAATAGGCACCCACCTGTGTATTTATGTGTGGATTTACCTTATGTGGGCCTATTTTAACTCGTTAATATAGCATTGAAGAGATTAAATGCATATCTGTAATATATGCACCTGTGTGTTTCTGTGTGAATACATACGCATATCTGTGTATGTATGCTCTCACTGTGCCCGTTTTAACATGTCATATTGAAGTCATGGCCGTGACTTGAACCCATCTAATACTGTGAAGAAAGTGGTTATTCCCATAGCGCTGTGTGGCTGCTCTAGTAGTACAAGAGAAGGACTACAGAAGGGTTGAGGTGTAAAGAATTGCGTACAAAGCTTTTTGTGTCACTTAAACAGAGCATCACGCCAGATAGACAGATGGAAGAGACACATCTCAGAGATGTATCTGTGGGGCAAAACATACTAAAAATAAGCGCCTGACACAGATGTCACTGTCTCATTCAAAGCTGAGCTGCACAAGCCATAGGAATATTATCAGCTGACAGGAGAGCAGCCATCCAACACCTATCAAAGTGGCCTGCAAAGGAAGAGGCTTCCCTCAGAAACATTTGCAAAAATAGAAGAAAAAGAATCAGCAGCCACAAGCCGTCACAAGAAGGGCTACAAGTCTCTCTTGTGCAAATGCCTGCAGAACCAACAGATGGTAGTTCACTTTCAGAGGAGAGCCAAATGCCTACAACTTTTCAAAGATACTGCGACAAAATAGCTCCTGTAGGCAGTTTCCATAATGAAAGATGGAGGGCTGGTTGCGTACTCTAAAACTTGCCTGGCCTACTCAGAGTCCTGGCAAAAGGAATGTTACGTGGGAAAGTATGAGCTACACTGAAATCATTTCTTGTGAACATAGCTGTTTCTATGCAGAAGGAATAAAATAGAGTTGGGGAATCAAATTACTGTCCCCAGATGCCCTCTTCTCATCTACCACCACCACCATTGCTACCAAGGCATTTATTGAGCACCTAGATTTGCAGGCAAGGAGCTGAACATCTGTCCTTCCAACAATCCTGAAAAGAAGTTTTCTAGTACTGTGTTAACTGACTTGGATGAGGTTACAGTGCTAGTTAAGTGCACAATTCAGGGGTAGACCTAGGTTTGCCTTTCTCTAAAGACCTTGCCCATAAGAGCTGAGCCTCACTGCCTTAGGCAACACATCCCCACACCAGACCATAGACAAAGATGTCATCTCCACCAGAGGAAGGGCTTGGGATGCAGGGATCTTGTCAACATCTCTGTCCAGGAAACCACTATAGCTACATGAGAACTGTATATAGAAGACAACGTATCCTTCCAAGCTCGGTAATCAATTGTTGACTTCCTTGCGAATGGATACTGGCAGCACACGTTTATATTGGGAGCTTGTGTTTCAAACCTCACACTTATTAACTAGTTTTCTTTTTACAACCCCCTTGGAACATAGAAGGAAGAGTTATTTTAGTCCTCACTCTATAGCTTTAAAAAGTGAGGCTCCAAAGAATCGGGTAATTCCCCAGACCACGAGGTTTGGCAAAAGACCAAGATGATGTTTCTCCAGTTCTCCTGCACCCCAAGTCTGCGCAGATCATGCTTCCCATTGGAAAATGGGGAAATCACACTGGAACTTCTGAGCTGAGAAGGACCTCTGCAGTGATCTGGAGGTTAATCCTGATCATACCGTGTCCTTGATTCATTACAGTGGTCAGTGTTGGTATCTTCTTGCTGTTTACATACTAATGAGTGTGTTTGCAATCTTCCCTGTGCTATGTCCTTGCCTCTGGTCTGTTCATAATTTTCAGACAAAGCATTAATTTAATGACATGAGGGGGCAAAGGTCTACTCTCCTTTTCCTTTAATGTAAGCTATAAGCTATCAAAACTTTACTAAGCTCTAATTAGTGAGGACACAAAGATGAAATAAACAAAAAATCCTGTCCTCCAAGTGCTTCTACTGGTAGAAAATCATCTGTAGGATTCCAGATTCATTCACGCCTGACGTGGCGGAGGCCTTTAGCCCAGAGCCCAGCCACACATGCACTGTGGATCTGGGCCATAAGGAATCTTCAGGAGTGTGGAAACCATACAGGCTGTTCTCATGCCCTGCCCTCATTTTCATCCCAGGTTGTTCTCAGGGGCCGTTCTAAGCCAGACCTCTACATCCGATATGCTGTTCCTGTTCCCGCTGGACTTGCCACCCTTCTTGTTGTTCCTCTCAGCAATTTTGCACCTTTGGTGTCAGACACATTTTCCAATAGCCTATGGAGAGTAGCATTTCCCATTATTCCCTCTTAGGACCTCAGCCTGTCTCAAGAAACCCAGACCTCTGCCTACAGGAAGGGCTAGAGTTGCAGAATGCTGGCCCATTTCCTTATGAAAAGCCTTCTTGACAGCATTCAGGGCATTACGCATCTCATGGGAGGCACCCATTCAAGTTTATAGAAAGAATCAATAACTATAATCCAAGACATATTCCAGCACAAGCCATCTATAACAGAAAAAGCTAATTTTCACCATCGTTTCCTCCAGGAAATGAAACTGTGAGATATTGACAGATGAATGAGTAGTATCCAAACATTTCCTTCAGATCTTAAAAGTCGTAATAGGCCAACATTTTACTAATCCATCTTTATTAGTCAATATTGTGACTCTGTGTACTCCTCCCTTCCAAGATGTACCTGTTATAATAAACTGTTACCCAAAAAGTTTATATAAAAGCACATGATAGAGCATTAGCTAATAACTCTAATTGTGTTTTCCCAGCACCACTCTACTTGGTAGTAGGAACACAACGAAAACAAACAAAGTTATGTCTCATCTTCAGGCATTTACAGACTCAGAGATAAAAGACTAACATTCAGGAAACAATAACAGAGCATGTTGGTAAGGAATAAACCTACTATATTCTTTGAATAATGTGTCACAGGACCAGAAAAGAGAAGAATCACCAATAAATGCTTTGCGGAGGTCAAGACTTGCTTTGAGTCTCGATTGTTCTGCCTTCATTGTATGCCCTGCCAATCAGTTGCCAAGACCAGAAGCCCTTTCTTTACAGTCTTTCTGGCCATCTTTCCCTTCGTTTTCCCCTACTTATCACCTCAGTATACACCCCTAATGGAACAGTTGGGACTGTGATGAATTGGGACAATCCCCAGAGCTAAAAGAGTTGTCGTAGAGTTGTGGTTTTACCAGGGAATTCATGACATTCTCTGAATTTCAGTGTCCCTGATTGTTATATTCAATGACTGGAATGGGAAAGCACTTCATAAAAAGTAAGGTTCTACAGAAACATGGAAGATTATCATCCTATCCCCCAAACTGCACCCACTTCCTGTGTGCCATCTTCTGTCTCCCAGCATGTGATCTTTTCCATAAAATACCCCTCAGTTTGGGACTTCTTTGGGAAAGGCTCCATCTCTCTGGCCGGTCAGGCCCAGGCCTCCCCACCCAGTATTATCTGCAGAAACCGCCCTTTAGCTGGCGGTACCAGTCACTGCCTGTGCTTTGCAGCTGCTGCCTCCTTCCCATAGCTGCTCACACCTTGCATGATCAGAAGTCCATGTGTCCTGCAAGGATGGCCTGCTTATAAAAAGAATGCTCCCCGAGACTCCCAAATTGATGATCTCACCTTATTCTTAATGTTCACAAGCTCATTTTCTGAATCATTTTTGCCACACTTAATATACTGCTCTGATAACTCCTAGTGGCCAGGAAATATTTCTCATAGTACTTAGAATTCCTCTCTCTTGGTAACAGCTTTGTGCCAGGAGTTTCACTCCATATTCATATTAAGTGCTTCTAAGAAACAGAACGATAAGAGAGACAAGGGAGGGAATACCCCTGAAATGCATCGTTTCCAGGAAGCATTCCCACCTGTTCTTTATGTGATTTTTTAAATTGGCAGAGGACTTGTATATTAAGGGTTAAGTTTCACCAACAACTGCAGCTGTTGGAGGAGCTCAAGGACATTATGAGATTAGCAGAAATAGGGCTTTGAAGTCTACACTAGCCTGTGGAATTCCCCAGTCCCCCTCTTCACACTTACTGTCCCCTATTTCTACAACACCCACCCCTCTTCACTTTCCAGCGTGATGCAACTGCAGAATTATGTGGCTAAATAATGTTGAGGGCTTTTGAATTGTACACAAACAGAGGCCCTCAGGAGCATTCTTGGGACCATCAAGTGCTCTAGCTACATTCAGTATTTCTCAGCAAGACTTATAGACTTCACATGTTGCTGTGTCCAGCACATCTCAAAAGAAAACATGCTCCAAATGAAGAATCAATGACTGGTTTGGTGCTTTAATTGTCTCGATGGATAGTGGTTGTTTAAGGCTACAATCGCTTTCATTTGCGCTTTGTCTCACAGTTAGACACACATGAAGCTGTTACCCATCGATGAGTAGAATTATTTTTGGGGGACCCTCAGTCTAGCTGCAGTAAAGCTGAACTGAAGTCCAAGCATTGTTCAGAGACAGAAGCAATGATTTAAATATTAAAAATACAGGCGCCCAGTACCCCTTCTATGTGGAGTTTTTGGTGCCCACATCGGGAACACTGATAGACACAACCTCCATGAATACTTATTACTCCCAGTGTGCCTTAGTTAGGAAAGGAGAGGGTAAAAATACTTCTGTCTTCTTAGCAGATAAACATGTCTGTACACCTGGCAAGGTATAATTGAGGAAGATCAGTTTACAAGGAAAAATGCATGTTAATGAGAAATTTTCTTAAATCAAGGCTGAATCACACTTTGCACAGAAAAACTTCAAATGGAATGTAACCCGAAGCTATTCGCATGTACGTTCGCTTAATGTGCAACAGAATCTGCACATAAAAAGACACTTGACTCCTCGGGAAATAATAGGGACTCTTCAAATACGCAATGAAAATAAAATCACAGAAAAGAAGGGAAAATCGACTGCTGGTTCTCACTGCTGAGAACCCACGTATTCTTCCAAAGCCTGAGAAGATGCCAAGTCTTCATAGCAGGGCCTGTAGCGAACAGAGCACACGCCACCAGCGTTCCCTTGGTTTGCTGAACGCTCCTTTGACTGATCAGCTCCCTTCTCCCTCCACAGAGCGTAATGGTTCTCCAGGAGTCACTTAGAGACCTCAGGCCTTCGTAGAGCTTTGTTTCAACACTTCTCCAAGAGCAGTACTTAATATATTTGTAATTCACCGAGGTGCTCTTAGAGTAACTATCAAAAATTGATTACTAGGGTTTCATATGCCTTGTCTATGCAACGCTACTGTAAGTTTCATGATACAATACACGTCTGATAGTTCTCTTGTTCGGTGCGTGGGAAACACATCCAGAAGACACATATGTGTTCGGAAGGAGTAGGTGTCACACCCATAAGTAGACAAGTGGAGACTGAGTCAAGGATGAAAGGCTGCTGCCATTGTCCCTTCTAGAATCAGTGCAACGTCTTGTTCATATGTCCAGCACATGCTTAGGTAGACCAGTGTGATTCCACACGAAGTGCTGGGCTCTGGGGAGTCACTGGAGAGCCAGTTTGGGACAGACCCTGCCCTTGGGCATTGGTAGTGTTATGGGATCTTACGCACTGTGTTGGTGTGCTTGTAAATCACTTAGCGAGGCTCTACAAGTTTAGGGGCCTCCTCACCTAGGATGAGGAAGAAAGAACAGATGCTGAGGAGTTTCTACCCCGAACTGCAAGACTGTTCATGTTAATTTAGCAGTGCTCGGTTACCACTTGCAGCTCTTTTCAGCCAGTTTCAGAATTACATGGCAGATCTTGACCCTGCTGTCCATTTCTTTCATGATCTCTTACTGAAGAAGGAGTGAATTGTCTCAGATAGTTTCTTCACCCTGCAACCCAATAGACTTTGCCTTAGCTGCACATCCAAATAAGGTGGGATACTTGGAATTACGTTGCACATGCCAGGGCTTGTCCACAGAAATTGTGACTCGTTGGCCTGGGTCAGAGTGGAACATTCATATCTTCTTTTTTAAATTGAATGTTTAAGTCTTTTTTAATGAGAATTCCTGCCTCTCCATAATTATGTCAAATAATTCTGAATAGAAATTTAGGAACCTAAGAAACTAATACATTCATTTGTTTTGTTGATGCCCTTAACACATATCTTAAAATTTCAAGAAACCCATGACATGAATCAATATCTTGTTTTAAGTGCACGTGTGTCTTATTTTAAACATTGCACTTATATTCAGTTCCTTCAAAGAAGGTCACTTCCGTGTTCATTATTAATATTTAGAAAACACGTGGGAAGAGCAAAGGTCTTGGAGTTAAACAAAGTCCTGCAGATTACTAAAGTATTATTGAAGCTCCCAATTGAAAAGCTCCTCTATACCTTAGCTATTTTATCTGTAAGCTGGAGATACTAAAATGAAAACTCAAATCAAATTGATCCTCATTACTCACCGATTCCATAATTGCAAATCCACCTGCCTGGCAGAAATTATTTGTAACTTCAAAATCAATACGCCTGACACGTTAGCAGTCATTTGTGGATATACACAGTGCTGACATTTTTTCTCTCTCTCACGTGCACATTCCCAGCTGAGAGCAACCGAGGTGATGTTCTGCTGTCTCCTTTTAGTTCTCAGCCTACAGGCAAGGGTTTTTCCTTGGTCTATTTAAGTGACAATTTTTCTCGTGGTTTTTTTTTTTCCACTCTTTTAAGTGGACTCCGAAGGCATTTTCTCTAATGTTCCTAAGCATAAAAAAGGCTATAGTGTGCCTTATGGAAAACAAAAGCTTTCACTGGATAAGCTTTATTTGAGTATAAGTTATAGTGGTATTGATTTTGCTCCTTCCATGTATTTTTTGAATGTTAATGAATTAACAGAAAATATTAAGTAAGATGTCTTTAAACAAAAAATATGCATAAAACAAAGTTATATGAAGATCTGTTGACAAAAATATGACCAGAGTGACACAGAAGCCTAAACCTGTGTTTCTGCTAGAAGTGATGATTTAGTATTCACTAAATCAGTGTTTGCAGTGACCTTATAGAACACAGCTACAGTGAATAATGACAATGGAATGTACAGAGTTCACCATGTTGGCCTGGTACCTGATCCTCGCTAGAAAATACTGGTTTCTATGTCCTCACGTGTTATTTGGAATTTCTCATAAAATTACTTTTTCAAGTCAGATAATAGATACACCGATTCTGTTTGTATTAGAACTTTCATTCTTTCCTCCTCTGTAAGGACCATTCCATGACGAAACTGCTGCTGTTCAGAACTGAGTCTTTTGAGTGGCCGAGATTCAAACTCAAAGATAGCTGGAAGGGTAACTAGAAACTGCAGCAGCCGCCCAGCACTGAAGTAGTTCATAGGAGCTGCATGCAACACCCACCTGCCCTCTTTGCCATCTGGATGAAGAGAGCCCCTTGATGAGAAATACCAATCTTGCTTTTGGCAGACAGCTACGAGACAGGCAGGAGAGGGAGATCAGCATGTGGCCTCAGTGAGAAGCAGAGACAGGAGCGTGCTCTGGCAGTGGACAGTAACAAGGCAGATAGCAGCCACACACTCGTCGGGTAGGCGCGAGCTCTAGAGGACCAGGCTGCCAGGCTGGAGTTATGTTGGAAGCCAGCGCTTCCCTAGCTGCGCCCCCAGGGCAGAGGATGAAGGCGGGCTCTGCCCGATCAGAGTGGGAGAAGTGGTACAGTTTGATTTGTCTTCCTCTGGTGAGAGGCAGAAGGCAGGCGCAGAAAGTTGTGCTAACATTTACAGAGGGGACCGGACGAGCGCAGACAAATGGCAACTCGTTGGATGAGTGCTAGGTTTGTCAGCTCTCTTACCAAAATTAAGAAAGAAAAGCTAGTAAGTATTTGTAAGTTCTGAGCGCCTTCATAATTAGAATTTGTGAATAAAGAAGCAATAAGATTCCCCATGTGTTTGTAATTTTACGTACTTTAGAAGACTTTTACGATTTTCTTGAATTCATTTCTATCCATACTTGAGGGTTTTTTCCCCCCAGGGTTTTAAATACTGTTACTGTCAGCATGAACAGAATTCTCCCCATTTTAATTTTGAACTATGGATTATAAGCACAAAAGCAAGTTAATTTCTGCATTTCCTAATTTTCTTACTCAATTTATTTTAAAATTTAATTAGAAAGACAAAATACATGCAAAAATATGCATGCTCTCCTCTTTCTCAACATTTACACCTATTTATTGATCTAAGTAAGCTTGGGGTAAATTTTTCATAGAAAAGCTTTATCTGTATAATGAAAGAGAGGCTTCATTTCTCATTAATGAGTTTAATGTCATATTTATAGTGTTTTATTAGAGCAATGGTTGTGGTGGTTGGTTTGAGATAGATATATGTATGATGGACATGAAATGCTATGCTTTATAATACATTTTTGACTTTCCAAAATTTAAAGATGCTGAAGTTATTTACATATTTTAAGATCTATCCCTCAATAATTCCACATGCTTATCTTTGGAACAACAAATGTAACTAAGCATATTAATAAATATACTAAACCATCCTTGCTTTCCTGGGAGGGAAGGTAGGAATCTACATGGTTGTGATGTATTACAGTATATTCTCAATTCTTTCATGTAGTCAATTTATGGTGAAGAATATTTTAGCAGGAAAAAAAAACATGACTATAGAAGATATAAATATGGATTATAAGATGCTTCCCGGTTTCAAAAACATTAAAATATAAGACCATGCACAACTTAGAATTTAAGAAATAAAGTAGAAGACTCTTGAATTTTAAGTTTCAAACATTTATTTTTAATTTTAGCAACAATATTCATAAATGACATTGAACAAAGCTATTTCTGTACAATTTTCCTGTTGAATTATACAGTCTTTACACCCACACGCACACACGCATACACACAGATTTAGTCCATCATTTTCTAGCATGTATTAGGACATTTTATGTAGGTATAACTTATCACATTAGTCACAACAGTCTACAAAGTCATAGAAGTTTGTGTTAAAAGATTAAATTAATGAAAGACATTCTGTTTAAGAAGGCATAGGAGACTTTAACTTCTCTAGGTATAAAACCACTAACACACATACACATACAATAGTTGAGAAAATACAACAGAGGAAAAAACATTTTTAAATAACAACAAAAATAAGAAATAATAATAAGAAATCCACATTTGCTATTGTTATTAAGAAATTATTATTAACAAAATGCACATAGTTTTTATGAGGAAAACTTTAAAGCTTTAATGATGAATATAAAAAGATATGTGTTGTTCTTGAACAAGAGATATAACTATAGTAATGAAGTCAGTTTGCAAGCTAATGATTTGATAAAACCCAAATTAAAATACCAATGGAATATTTTAAATTAGAGAAACAAATTTTAAAGTGGTAAAAGAGCCACAGAGGATTAGTAAGAAAGCTCATAAAATAGAAATAATAAGTGACATATGAGTGAATTATTATAAAAATATATTTTTACACTAAACAGGTTGGTATCAACACATTACATACAAATAGGTCGATGAAATAGGATACAGAGTCCAGTAACAGAGGCAAGTCTGTTAGAAATTTTAGTATATTTTAAGGGTAATATTAATTCAATGGACAAACATGAATTTTTTAATAAAATTGTATCAGGAAAACTGGGCAGTCATCTGCAAGGAAGAAGAGTGTGCCTGGTATTAAATACAGGTAGAGCTATGAATCAAATGTTTAAAAGGAGGACCGTATTAGTAGACTGTTATAGGTGTTATGTTTATTTTTGTTGTTTGCAAACTTGGAGTAGAAAAGGTCTTTCTTGGTAAATAAGAAAGTAATGGTTGATAAATTTGATTACAAAAATTAAAAGTTTTTAGGCAACAAAAATGTATTTTTAAAGAAACAAATGATGGATGTATATTTGTGGCCCATGGCACTGGGCCAATTTCCTTTACATGTATAAAGTTCTTAAAATTCAATAAAAGAATGGGCAAAAATGAATATACTCAGTTCATTAATATACGAATCATGAAAAAATATACAAATGGATTATAAATATCAAAATATTTACTCTCCCCAATTAAAATATGTAAATTAAAATAATGATAAAATCTTACCTATTTTACATATAATTTACAAAATTTTGATAACACGTGCTGGAAGGGTATTTGGAAACAGATACTCTCACTTTAGTTGGATGAACAGTCTGGGTAACACATGTGTGACCCACAAATTGTTGTGTTTTGTTTAGGAATTTGTGTAAAACATGTAATTATGCGCATAGAGTGCAGTTGCACGGCACCCGCCTGTAATCGCAGGACTTGCAAGGCTGAGGCAGGCTCGCTGCAAGTTCGAGGCCAGCTCAGGCCACACAGTGAATTCAGCCGAGCTACATAGCAAGACGCTGTCTCGAAAAAACTTTACACACATAATCAAATACAATAATAACAGTAATAAGGGTGACTATACTTAAGCATTATTCTAGATCAAGCTTTATTCTAAGGGCTTTCATGTAATATAGATTTATTATGCACACAAACACCCTGAAACTAAGAGTTGAAACATGTAACTGAGTGACTATTAGTTCCAAGTAACTGAACAACCTTTAAAACGTGGGTTGAACAATTTTAAAATGCGTTATTTCATTAAACGAGAATCCAGAAGCAAGCCAGCCCAGCTGCAGATCTGCGGTACAGGTCAGTTAGCTGCTCCCTTAGCCTTCACGTGCTGCCAACATGGGAAAGCCTCTCTGGCCTTCACAGTCTCACACAGCAGCACATGCAGAACCAGTGCTTCCTCAGGGCCTGTCTTCTGATCAGAAGCAGAAGTCCTTCCTGAGGCTTCACCCGGGATAAACTTGCTCTCAGGCTTCACCCGGCAGATAACATTAAAAGCAACAGGTCCTGAGCATTTAATAAGCACCAGCGCTTCCCTAAGTTCTTTCCATCCCAGCGCTGCCCTAAGTCCTTTCCATCCGTTCACTCCTCTGCCCAGTAAGAAACGCTGGACCAGGACTCGGAGTCTCACCGCTAATGATGTACACAGATCACTGGAAGGGCAAATGTCAAGGCCAGTCAGGCAAAACCCGGTCATTTCTTGTCACAGGCGACCAGGGCAACACTAGCATTTTGTGTGGCCACCGAAACGAGTCAGGATCTTACAATTAAAAAGGAGGGAATAGTTGCTATGTAGCCAATTAAAAGAGTTTACCACAGAAAAGTGCAATTATTATCCTCAGTTAACAAAAATAGGAAACAGAAACAGGCGGAGCCATTTGGCTGTGGTCATACTTCTTGAAAAAGGCATAAGAAATTTCTTGAAGACTTGTAGTAAATGCCTGGAAGTAATCTAAATGTGTAAAAATAAAGGAGGCCCAATTAAATAAATTATGAATGTTGGCACAATGTGATAACTTGTAGGTACATTTTTAACTGGTAAATAGTCTTATATGTAACTACACAGAAAAACTTATAGTATTTATCTACGGTGAGAAAATAAGAGGGACTCATAAACTTCCCGAAAATCTAGAAAAGTTGATCTTGCACTATATTTCTCTGCACTTATTTGGACAGTTTAAAACAATTTAGGTTTTCAAATGCAAATTTAAATAATTTTCAAGACAAAGTCCATTGCTTTCATTTCTTAATGAAGTTAAATTTTGGATGAAGAAACAGTCAGGCTTCCCCGCTGCAGTGAAGTGGGCTGCCTGGCCATGGGCTCTTGGCCACTTCCATCTTCCCTTCCCATCTCCCTTGCTCCTCCTTTTCCATCTTCACTTAATTTTCCTCCGAAGCCAGTGAAAGAAAAGGAGCCCTGCTTTCTTAATCAGCTTGGGGTACAAGGACCTGGCAGTCACCTTCCTCCTCCCTGCTCCCTGCAATCATCAGTCTGCCCCACCTGGGGAAACCGTTTCATAAGCAATGCAATAAAGACTGCACTCGACTCTGTAGTAAATGCCTTATTACATTTATGGGTTTTTTTCCCTTTAGTTAAACAAATAATCAAATTAAAAGATATGGATGATGATGAAAATACTGATGATATAATCTCTGCCTCACAGGCTGAATTCAAATTTTTTAAATCCGTTTTGGCATCGACACCTTGGCACAGCCCCGCTAAGGCGATGATCCTTAAGATTTTCTGGGTGAGGGGTGAAGCTATGGAAACTGCGTGGAGAGCTGGCTTCTCGCATTCTCTTCCGAAGGGAGGAACTCAGAGAGAAAAAGAGTGTTAGTGAAAAGCTGATTCCAGGAAGCGGACAGAGGAGCTGGAGCTTTGGCTCTGTGGGAAAACGCAGACTTTGAAGGTAATAATGCTTGTGCATCCAGAAAGAATAATGACCAGCTTGTGTCCTGAGAAGGTGATGCTGGGGTTCTTTTGTACAAAGCAAAACCATGTTGCCTAGTTACAGAGAGATTTTGCTCTAAATGTCAAAAGTGCAGGCAGGACAGAATTAGAACCCGCGTCCCTAAAATAAAACAACTCCCCCCCACCCCAGAAAATGCTAGTAGTATTATTCAAACACTCTTGTCCCGGTTGGAGAATTGTCCCAGAATTTTTGCACAAATCACAGTTAAAACTGCTCGTTTTTTTTTGTTTTGTTTTGTTTTGTTTTGTTTTGTTTTCATTTCATCATTGGAATTCCAAGCAGCAGGGATGAATTGAGGCCCCTCTCTAGCCAGTCACTGAGGAATTCAAAGGTAGACTATAAATCCCAGTATATATGCTCTTGCCTCACTGAGACAGAACAGAGCTGGTGTGGTTGTGTGTTAGTGTCGTCATGCCCAAGACTGACATGGAGGGCACCGGGTTGTAGTCTTTCTGATTGGCTCTTTGTGCAAAGGCAGTGCTGGGTTGGAGCAGGGCTGTGGCCACCACTGCCCAACCACAGGCCCTCAGAGCCTTCCCAAGACCAGAATCTGAGTCCTGCATCTTCCAGGTTAGTTCTTACTTTACTAAGTCACATTTCTTCATCTTGATTAATTATGTTTTTCTATGGACAAGGAATTCAAAAATCAGCAATATAATAAGCCTAAAGATAAATGAAACTGGATATATTAACAAAGCCTCAAAGTAAACAGATTTCATCCCACAGTATCATATCTACTACAGATATTTATATTTATTCTATTCATAGTTATTTCTACTTGACTGACACACATTTCTATACACATAAACACACATAAAATGATGCTCGTTTTACATTAATAATGTGCTTACCTTGTGCTTTACAAAATGTAGGGTCAACTGCAGAAGAATTTGCTCTGATTGGGTCATTTTGGAAGGTTCATCTCCTAAATTGTAACTGCAGTCTGGCAATCAGAGCGATGTGCACATTTACAGAATATTCAGTGAGCTCCTACTACAGGTATAAGAGGCATCCAAGGTAGTGATGATTCCACTTAAGAAATCTTCTTAACTTTAAAAAAAAAAAACAAAACCATAATTATTTAGGCCTGGAGCCATACTGCAGTATGAATGGAGCCATCACAGCTATACCGTATTCAAAAATGAGGCACACACAAGCCTAACTACAAGGCGTATCACAGAACTAACAGCCTCTCCTCTGCAGGGTGAGCGCTAATCGGCCTCTCTGCCCGCTGCGGAGGAGCTACCTCTGCAGGGATCCTGCTTTCTTGGTCCTGCTTTCTGCTTCCTTCTCCCTTGGGTCTCATGTGTACAAGGAACAATTAAATACGATGGTAAATTTATAAATTAAAAATACTTTGTTACAGTAAAAGACACATTGCCATTAATCACCCTCAAAATACTTCTGCTCACTTCAGACACACTTGTCCCGTCGTTGCTGCCACTTTCTGAAGCGGCTCTGGAAGTCCCTCTTTCCTGAGTGTCTTTACCAGGTATAACCAAACATACAGTGAATGCCGCTGCCAAGTACCGTGCAGTGGAAAAGCGGGCTCATAAAAATTTGATGGTATGTCCTCATCCATCTTATTTGCCGCATCTGACACCATGTGACTTCTGGCTCTTCCCCGAAGTCAAAATGACCATGAAAGGTAAATGTGTTGAATCCATTCAGGACCTCAAGGCAGCCAGGACAGCACAGCTGATGACACTCATGAAAGGACTCCAGAGCTGCTTCAGAAAGTAGCAGGAATGTTGGGATAGTGTGCTTGAAGTGAGGGGAATGTGTCTTTTCCTGTAATTTTTTAATTTAAGCATACAGCATATTTTTCAATCACACCTTGTCCCTCTTCTGTCCTTTCCATTTGAACCATGCCAATCCGTGGTGGCTAGCCACTTCAACGATTGAACTGAACCTCTAATTGCCAAGTTTCCGAGCTTTCTCTTTGCAATTGTTCGGAGTTCGTCTTTAGAGTTGGATTCCACCAATCAACTCTGTCTGCTGTTCATAATATTTGCACTAATAGGACAGATAGACGTGGGTAGTGGGCAGGCATATGGATAACTTTAGCAAGCATAGTCACTACAAAACCCCAATTGCAATTGCCATGGAAGGATTTTATCTACCCACCTGACTCTGAATAGGGTGAAGGGTGCAGGTGACAGTTTCCAAGGCTGAGCATCACCTAGAGGATCCACTCTGCCTCCTCTTCAGAAGCCCTTTATACCTCCTAATTTAATATCTTCCTTAATTCAAACCTCTACCTATGGCAGTAGCAGGTTCCTGTTGAATTGGAAGTTTGTTATTTAACACTTTCATGGAAGTCAGGATACCAGTGGTTGTCATTGGCTCGATCAGCCCTTGAGGAGGAAGGAAGAAGCGTCAAAGGAAAACTATTCACTGTTCTTCCTGCAACTTCAAATCACTTACTCTACTCTTTAAAGTGTTGTGATTCATTGCTTGATTTAGAGGTTCTAAATCACCTTCCTCTTGCCTTGTCTTCCCTTTCTCTTCCTTTTCTTTGCTTTCCTTTCCTTTCTTATATTATTGTGTTTTTGTTTTCTACATTTCCTCTTGCTCTTCAGGAAGCAAGAGCAGCAGGCAGTAAAAATAAGAACAAGATTATGGAGAGGCCACAGGTTGATTTTGACTGGAAAAATGCCTTTGGCCCCTGTTACCCGTGGTGACTGGCCGAGAAGAACTAGTCAGTGTTAGGTTGTCCGTAGTTCTTCATTCTTATAGATGAACACATGTATCAGGAAGACTGGCAACAACACAGTCACGTAGATCCAGAATAAACTGGAGTTCCAGATTTTTTTTCCTATCATTATATCACGTATCCCAGTGTGGGGATTACACAGTGTTGCTAAAATTAGGTGCTTGCTGATTATATATGGATGCTCGCAGCAGCACTGACAATTCAGATTTTTATAATATTTCTGGGGAAATTTTTAACTAGCTGTTAAAGAAAATTTTGTATGACACCTTTTTTGAACCTACGAAAATGCTTTTGTCTACAAATTCCTACTGAGATTTCCTGCTCCAACTGTGTTTGCATCCTCAGCTCTGTGAGAGGAAACAAGAATTTGAGCCACCTTCCTGCACCAGGACGTTGGGTCCAGACATGTCTCTGTGTAGTGGCGAGGCCAGTCCCTAAGAAAACCCCTGTCAAGTAATTGTACTAGGACCTGCAGGGCTGAGAGCAGAATTGTAACATTTAAGGAATACTGTACTCTAATGCCTAGTCACCTACTCCTTAATTTTCATTTAGAAAGAGAATTGGGAGGACTGCAACTATGAGAATGTTTTCAAATGAAGCAAGTCCTGCTGGCTTGATGGCACCTTTCTAAAAATCAGAACTGTGTAGGGGGAGCAAGGCAGAGGTAATGGCGATAAGTGTACATACCATAGAATGTGCAGAGTATAGCACTACATTTTCTCTATTTTCATAGAGTTGCCAAAATTCACTGAATTCTTCTCACCATTGACCCACTTGTGAGAATCTACTCCTTTTGCTTTCTCTCCACATTCTTCACATTTAGGGAATCTGTGTTCACAGGAACAGCAAATGAAGCTTATCAATGTGCATTTTAAGTGTCTGAAAGAGCAGTGAAATTTATTGTCATCACCGTGGTCTTTATATATCTTTAAAATAGCCCTAAATAAGCTGCCAAGAAGGAAGTCAGACTACAGAGAAGTGGGGAGCAGAGACAGAAACAGAGAGAAAGAGAGAGAGATGTTGCCCTGCCACACTGGGAGAGAACCCAAGCCCCACAAACAAGCCAGTCAGACCGACTAACAGTCCTCACAAAGCTCAGCCTTGGTGTCAGCCCAGCCCCGCGCCCTAACTGGAGAGTGAAGAGGCCTCCAGATGATTCCAGCACTCAGCTCTCCAATGTCCCCATCACCCTTTAAGTCTTTCCATCTGAAGCACCAGAAATCGTGGGATGCACTCAAGCCATCCCTTCACTCTTTAAATTCCTGACCTAGAATCTACGCACATACCGTTATTTTACACCACTAAATTTTGGGGTAGTTTTTTTATGGAGAAAAATAACTAGAGCAATCGCTATCATCATCGAGTTTTGATTTTCTGAAAGAGTAAATGATTGGGCAGAACAATTTACAAATGCTGTTTAAGCACAAGATGGTTAAATTCCGCATGGAGTTATAAGTATTCTCTGGCACGCCAGGCCTCGCGCTTCCTAGAGGGTCACATAAAGGGCCCAAGTCCTTCAGACAGTGTGTGAATCTATTTGAACTGCTATAAAAATGTTATAAACAGGTGGCTTATAACCAAAAGAATTTATTGCTCACAGTTCTGGGGAGTCCAGGGTCAGGTTGCCCAAAGATTTGGTGTCCTGGTGAAGGTTCGATTCCTGCTTCGTGGATGGCCGTGGTACCATCTCCTCGTGGGATGTAGGGGGGGGGGATCTCATTGGTCCCATTTGTGAGACCTCTGCTCTGCTGATTTAAGGACCCTGCAGAGCCTTCATCTCCAGATACCAGCCCATTAGGAGCTAGGCTTCAGCGTAGCAGTGTTGAGGAGCTGGAGATGTTCCTTTTGAAGAAATGGTCTCAGGGAGAACCCAGACGGCTCCATGACCTGTCCCTGAGGCAGATTCCCGGGATCCTAGGGCCATACCTGGGCAAGCACCAAGAACAAAGAGCTTTCCTTCTTTACTTATTCTGTATAAGGTGTATGCAAAATAGTCGATGAATATTTAAATTTTTTAAAATGTACTACAGTGAAAGATACATTGCCATGAAGCCCCATCAGACCTCCCCTTACTTTGAAAACGTGTACCTCATCATTCTTGCCGCTCTTCAAAGAAGTTCTAGAAGTTCTCTTTCATGTCGTTAGTTGCACAGGTGTGGTTGCCTCAATGTCGTGAGTCAGTTGAAAATGTTCACCTCTCATGGTCATTTTGACTTTGGGGACAAGCCGGCAGTTGTGGAATGCCAGATCTGAAGAATAAGGCAGATGGAGATACACTGTAATGTTTTTACAAGATGCCTTGCCATTGCACGGCACTCAGCGACATCATTCCCCATTATTTTTATCAAACTTCGTAAAGACACTCAGGAAAGAGGACTCCAGAGCTGCTTCAGAAAGCGGCAAGAGTGAAGGATGAGTGTGTTTGACATGAAGAAGAGTATTTTGATGGGGATTAGTGGAAATGTCTTTTACTATAACAAATTCTTAAAATTAAAATTTCACTATGTTTTTCAGTCATCCTTGTACAATAAAAAGGTTGTTCTTTATTTTAAAGTTTTCTTCAGTAAATACAATTAATGAAAAAGTTCATAAAAATTGCTTTAAAGAAGAGGCTACCTTAATGGTCTAACTGTAGGATATTTGACTCCAAGATTACTGGAAAGCATCTCCTGTACTGAATACTGTTGACTTTATTTCCCTTTTCTTGTACCTGTGGCCTGGAGTTAATGCTGCTAAAACGATAATCTAAAGTAAGGCACAGTATTAACAGCTTTGAAGTCACTTGAGTCAGTTTGTTCTTTGTTGTACTACAAACAGCTTGTAGACCTAATACTGGAAAAATATTAAGACTTTAAAAAAAAAATCAAAATGTGACCTATTTGCACCTGAACTTGGCCAGCTCCTTTCCCTGAGCTGTTTATAATGTGTACACTCTTCCAACATCAGCGGCATAAAGAGCCGGGTAATATATGGGCTCTATTCTGCTCCTCGCTGCTTGCTCTGGTTTCATATATCTCAAAGATTACAAAATCAATGAGATGAATGCCACCCGCCTCCACCCCCTCTGTCTGCAGGCTCCACTTCAAGAGCTGGAGCCCACAGAGGGCGATCCTCTGATCGGAGGAAGGAAGGCCTCTTTCCATACTTGGACAGCACACTTCCTGGACCTGAGCAGGTCCTCTTCCTGCCCTTGACTCAGCGACTTCCTTCCCCACGCTAGCCTTGCTCCACCCACTCCGCTTTCGGCTGCCTGCAGTCTGACCCTGCTGGGCTGCACATTGTTCCCACAATGTGGTCACTTCTCCTGGAATTTCCTTCCCATCCTCCTGCCCTCCCCTGCCCCACTGACAGCCTTGTCTACTGTAGGAAATCACCATGCAACTATCCTCTTAGGCTGTCTCCTTTTTGCCACTTTATTTTAATACTGTGCATTATTTTTAAAAATTCGAACTTACAGAAAAACATTACAAGGAGCATCCCTATAGATTCAGTTTTTATCTTGCTGTCCCTCTCTCTCTTTCTGAATGATTTAAGAATAAGTGGAGTGGACCCCCCAGACCTTTCAATTCTTGTTTGAACAACTAGCTGTTTGGACCCCCTCTTCCACCTTCTTTTTCCTCCACATCTGTTGCTCCTGCCCTGAGCTCGTTTTTAGAAGAAACTTCTACCTTCCTTTACTGAACAACACTTACCCCTGCAACTGATCTTAGCTGGATCTAAGTGGCCTAAGACAAACTGCTGTGATCTCTGACCTGGACCCTGGGCCTGACTCTAACACTTGGCAGCTGTGGCCAACATCTCTTCCTCCAGAATATATGGGTTAAATCTTTCTAAGACATTTTAAGTTTTCAGTAACTTGCAAACCACCCCTGGCATATGATTAGTGCTCATTCTTGTTCGGTTCCTCAGGGTACGAGCCCTTGCAATCGTTTCTCGTCTTTGGGCCCCCAGTATGCCATGTGCCATTGCAACTTCAGACCTTCTGCACATCCCGCAGGACCTTGCCCAAACGGCTTACTCGGTAGGATGCCTTCCTGGAGCACCATTCCTTCTTCTTGGCCACCCCAGGTGGCACAGAATGAGTCCCCATTCTCCCTTGACCTTCCATCAGGGAGGTTCAGAAACACTCATCATGTTGCATAGGAACCTTGGAAGCACCTGCCACACTCCACACTATGTTTGCTGTGGTGGCTTCTTCATCTGTGTCTCATGCTGACCCCATCACTGAGAAACAGTTGTCCCTTAGAAAGCGTCTCGAGTCAAAAGGTTTCAGAGTATCCACCTTGCCTGGTCCAGGAAACGGAAGGCCTGTGGGCAGCAGGCAAGAGGAGAAAGAATACTGGGGTGGGAGGTTCTCAGTGGCATGACGCAGGCTTCCTTGAAGTGAGCCTTGGAAAGTTTTCAGCACCCCTGATGAGCATAAGAAAAATCTTCTAAGGGATGAAAATAGTTACGGAATTGAAGAACAAAAGAGATCTTCGGGGCCTCCTTCCTCAGCACTCAAACCCACTCACTTCCCTCTGACTGCACTCCTCATTTCTAACGGGCTGCTATCTCATCGCCAAGTCCAGGGATTTCCCGGTGGGCACCTGCTCTTTCCCTCTGTTAGTTCCTCAGCATTAGCCAGTACTACTTTCTGTTCCAAGAAATATTATGCATAGTGTTTTATAAAGATTTTAGTTTCCATTTAATTACTTTCGATAAGTACATTTCCTAAACCAAGTTTATGTTCTTGAGAAAACAATGGTATTGTTGAGATAATAGCTTTGGATTTAGACTGTATTTTGATAATAGAATATAGGAAAATATCCTTGTGCTTTTATTCCATTTTCAAAGAAATCGGTGGTGGGTTTTTTCTTTCTAATTTAAACATTCCCCTGCAGTGTTGATAACTCAAAACAAATCTCATCATACACAGTGCATAAGAACCAGGAAATGGTGCTGAATTGAGTAGAAAAGTAAAACCGAGTTGTTTCCGCTAGATAGAATCATTGTTCTAAAATTTTTTGAGGTACCTACCATTTTGCTTGTCACTATGTTAGGTGACACGAGGTATGCAAGAAAAATACTAGCAGTGGCCCATGACCTCAAGTGCAAGATGCAGACACAGGTTAAATAATAAAATCATGCAGTATGGTATTTGTTCCTATTGCCAAATGTAAGAGGTATGGATGAGAACTCCAAGAATCACCATCATGAGAAAAGTCTAAGGGCTACAAAGGGAACTAAAATAGAAGAGCATCAAGGAGTTGTACACTTAGGGGGAATAAGCACAAAGGAAAAGTGCCCATGACCATAAGTTTTAGACAGTGCTAGAAATAAGCCTAGCTGCAGTGCTGGATACTGGAAAGCTGAGGTTGGGTCTGGGTATGGAAAGCTAAGGTTGATATAGTAAGAAATCAGGAAAGTAGGGATCCAAGTAATCAGTGAAAAGAGGAAAAAAATCCATGTCTCTGAATACCCCAAAAGAAATTATAAAGGGAAAAAATCACAGGCAGGAGTAGCAGTTCAGAGGCTGCTATGATATTTTAAAGATGAAAACCTGGTAGCGGTAGCAATAAAATGGAAGGGAAGAAATGTGCGAGAAACTGCCACGAGACTTAGAAACAGGGTCAATACAAGGGGAACAAGACAGAAGGAACTTGAACGACAGAAGAATAGAGCACCCTGCTTCCAGGGGAACAGGAAGTGAGGACATCCCACTTCCTGGGCACACGTGGGATGGAATGTTTGCAAAAATAATAACCGCCATTACTTGTTGAGAGTTTTCTGTGTGCCAAATAGTAACAAACATTTATATGGTGAGTACTAGGTTCCAGACACTATTCTAAAACACATTATCTGTATGGATTTGTAAAAGAATTTTAGCATCCATATGAGATATTATCACATATAATCCTTATAAATGCCTTTTTGTGAGATATTCATCCCCATGCTACACATGAAGGAGCCAGGACGTGGGAGGTTAGTGACCTGCCAGAGGTGCACATAAAACCAGGATTCAAACCAGATAGAGCCTGAAGTTAGAACTGCCATGCTATACTGCAGAGTATTTGATCTCAGCACACCCCAACAACTGCAAGGCGTGGGTTTCCCAACTGCTCCCGTTGCACATTCAGACACGACTTTCAGCCGGCGCAGTATTGGTGCAAATATCTGAAGCTCTGTAGACTCCAAACCATAGTTTTCTGCATGAAAGTCATTCACACTGAGACTGAAACCCTGAAGGTAAACAATGAGGAGCATGGGGTTATAGCACTATGAAAAACATATCCCAATAATATTTTAATTAACTTGAGATAATTGTATTACTGATATAATTTATTCTATCACCAGGTTGCATTAAATTTTTTATTGGCAATCTGAGTACATGTATTAATGACATCAATAAAAACACTTGGGCTAGGTTTTATTTTCCTAATTGCTTCATCTTCTTTTGCTGGTTCAATAATGATAATTATATAACATCAATATGAAAATTTCACTCGACTTGAGGTGCTCCTTTTTATTTTCCCACTCTAGGCAATATGTTAATAATTATCACAATAATCCAGTGCAACATAATAAATATGACCTAATAATACTTAATCACATTAATAATGTAAGTGGCAGAAACCAATCGATATTCAGAAATGTTCCCAATATTTTAAAAAATTAGTTGTGTTATCAGAAAGACAAGGAACTTTTTCAAATGGGATTTATATTGCAAGCCAAACCCCTGTAGCTTCTGATGCCGGAGGCAGAAACAGCCATCATTTCCCAGGTTGTCGTCTGAAACACAGGAGGGTGACTTTTTAAAGTTTTACCAGGTCCTGAATGACCTAAGTGCCTAGTCTGGGAACTCTTATCTTGCCTCTCAAAAACACCCTAATGGCCAGCTATCCACTTGAACCACATCTCTACAATTACTTTTTGCAAAGGCAAAAAGGAACTAAATTATTTGCAAGTGTAAAATCTGTACCCAATCATAAGAAGCCTGAGGCTAAAAATCTGTTGTATACTTTCCTTCTTTCTGAAATAATATTAAGCTCAGGCATATATAATTATACAGGAACCACTAGGCTGTGAAGGATGAGAAAATATAACACAATTATCTCTTCACAAACCTCAGCTGAAATCTGACAGAAATCAACAAGAGCCCAGAATGCTCTTCCCCTCCCCTTCTCCCTCTCCATCTTAACCCTCCCTTCAAATGGCGGGCTACAGAATTCATTTCCGAAGATCTGCCTACATGCCTGTCACAGGGCAACTGGGCTGGTCCGGACAGCCTCCTGTGGGAGATGTCACATTCAATCCAGGAACGAGGTTTGCAGTGAAAGCATGTTTGTTTTGCTGCACTGAGAACATAATGTAGCTCATAATAGGCTGGAACCAGCCAGTCTATGGGGCAAGGCCAGCTCTACTCAGGAAGTTGCAGCAAGAAAAAAAGAAGGAGGGTGATTGTATGGATCTGAGATTGGGGCAGAAATTAGCAACAGGAAAATGAGGAGAAAGATAATGAAAAGAGACCAGAGAGCTAAATTCCCAAATGAGCCCGATCCTTGAAGAAGTCCCTTTCTGCCCCTAGGAAAACTTTCAGGCATATAGTATAAAAGGCTCCATGGGAAGAGTCATCCTCTTCCATTCCTTAGCTCTGCTCTGTGTTTTCTTTTTTCTTTTTTTTTTCTTTTTTTTTTCTCCTTTCTTTCTTTACCAAGAACATGTATTGGTGCATTGTATACATAATGATCACATTCGTCATGATGTACCTTGGTTTTTCCCGTCTTCCCAACCCCCCCGACAGCAGGTTTATTTATATTTTTCCATTTATTTCCCTTTCCCCTTTCCTTTTACCCTTCCTTCTTTTACCCCTTCTCCCTTTCTAGTTATCTTCTCTTTTGCTCAATGTTTTCTTAAGCTAGATTTTCTCTGTCCTGACACGGCTGCTTCTCATCTCATTACTTCATTTTTGGCTCGGCTTTCACATCCCGTCCCCTTGGCAGTCTTATTTAGCTTTGTCCTGGACACTCTCTGTGATCTCCCTTCACCCTGTACAGCCCATGCATACAGCTCTGCCTCAGTACGAAGACCGCAGCGGCCACAAGGAGCTCGTCCTGAGGCCAGTGCCTCAGACTCCCATTAGACTGAGCTCACATAGAGCAAAATAGGGAAAATATGCTACTGGTGGCAGAATCATTTCCAAGTAAGAACTGAGTATCTGTGAAAATGTGTTTTTGTTTAATTTCTAAATCTACAGACCACCATCAAGCCTGGTTTTGTCTCCTGATAAAAGGGTAGGAGGCAAGGCAGGTTGGAATGAAAGAAGTAGAGTGTGGAAAAAGAAGTTGACTTCTCAGCTACCACCATCATTGTCAACAGAAGTTACTGGGGCCATATTGGACGGTTGTAAATCAATGCGAATAAGACATGGTTTTAAGAAAGCTTGATTCATGTTGAAAATACTGTCAGTAGATGATTTCAAGATGGATGAGTAGAAGCACCCAGCACTCACGTGCTTTTCCACAAAAGAGAACCAAAGTGACAGAGATAAACATTACAGGCATAGAAAAAATCTATTCAATGAAATAACAACAGAAAACTTCCCTCGTCTTAGGAGAGACATGGACATCCATGTACAGGTGGCTTACAGAACCCCAAACAGATATGGCCTGAAAAGATCTTCACTATGACTTACTGTAGTAAAACTTAAAGCACAGAACAAAGAAAGAATTCTAAAATCTGAAAGAGAAAAGTACCAAGTCACATTCAAGGGCAGTCCTATTAAGCTAACAGCAGTATCCTCAACAGAAATCCTACAGGCCAGGAGGGAAATCAGTTGATCTGAGTCCTACTCCAAGTCCTGAAAGAAGGTAACTACTAACCAAGATTACTACATCCAGGAAAGATATCCTTCAGGAAAGAAGAACTAAAGACCTTTCAAGATAGGAAAAAACCGATGGAATTCACCACCAACAAAAGACGCTTAAGTAAGTCTCAGATTCAGACATGAATGATAACATGATAGCATGTGAAAGTTAAACATCCCAGCAGAAGCTTATACGCACAAAAGAGAAACAGAAAATTATCAAAGATTATCAGTATAACAAACCATCAAGTCACAAAGATGAATAAGAGGAAGAAAAGAGCAAAATGTTAGGCATGGTGGTGCATGCATGTAATCCCAGTTACTCAGGAGGCTCAGGCAAAAGTAGCACACGTTCGAGGTCAGCCTGGGTCATTTAGCGAGACCCTGTCTCAAAATAAACACAAATGAATAAAACAGGCTGGTGATATATTTCAGTGTTTCCTGGGTTCAGTCATCAGAGAGGTGAGGAAGAGAGAAAGAGAGAAAGACAGGGAGAGAGAGAGAGAGAGAGAATATCAACAAAATGACAGGGATACATCCATACCTTGCAACAATAACCATGAATGTAAATGGGCTAACTTCTCTACTTAAAAGATATAGGTACCTGAGTAGATATTTATTTAAAAAGCAACCCAATAATATACTGCCTGTAAAGAAAAAAAAACTCACCTCATCAGTGAATAAAGGCTAAAAGTGGTGCTCTGACAAAATAGAATTTAAAACAGAAACTATAGGAGAGAAAGAAAGTCACTATGTAATGATCAGGGGATCAATTCATCAGGAAGATAATGGTTAAACATCTGTAAGTACCTAATGTCACAGCACCCAATAAATAAACGCTATTAGACCTAAAGGGAAAGGGGGTTCCAGCACAATAACAATGGGGAATTTCAAAACTGACTCTCATCAATGAATAAATCATCCAGACCAAAAAAAAAAAAAAAACCAACAACAAACATCATAGTTAAACTACTGTAGATGAAATGAAGCTTACAGAGTGTTATAGCCAACATTTGTAGAACACACAGTCTTTTTATCAATGCACAGAACTTTCTCTAGAATAAACAATATTTAAGCCACAAAACAAGTCTTAAAAAAATTCAAAAAATTGAAATAATCTTCTGTATACTTTCTGATCAGAAAGTAAAACTAGAAATCAACAATAAAAGAAACCTTAGAACTTAAACAAATACATGGAAAATGAATGACACAAGTTTGTTGGGTAACTAAAGAGGTTAGAAGCTAAATTTTAAAATTTCATGAAACGTGTTGAAAATACAGCCAAAGCAATATGGAGAGGAAGGTTTACAGCAATCCGTATTGACATCAAAATAATAGAAAGATTTAAAGTAAATAAACTAAAGATGCATCTAAAAGACATAGAAAAGCAAGAACAAAGAAAACTCCAAATTAGTGGGAGGAACGAAATAATAAAGTTTTAAAACAAGTTTATTTATGCTCAATCAATGAAAAAAGTTGAAAAAATATCAATGAAACAAGTTGGGTTTTTGAATTATTTGAAAATATTAACAAAATTTATAAACTTTTAACTAGACCAAGAAAAGAGAGTGAAGAACAAAACAAATAAAAAGCTGAAAATAGAGACAGTACAACTGATACCATAGAAATACAAAGAGATCATTAAGGATCATTTGAAAAGACTATGTGCTAACAAATTGTAAAATCTAAAAGAAATGGACAAATTTCTGCACAAACATGACCTACCAAATTGAACCAAGAAGATACAACTAAACTGGAATAGACTGATAACAAATAATGAGATTCAATCAGTAATAAGTCTTCCAACAAAGAAAAGCTTAGATGGCTTCTGTGTTGAATTTTATCAAACATTTAAAGAAGAATTAAAGCCAATTCTTCTATGTAAATTAGTCCCGCTACTATAGAGAACAGTATGGATGTTCCTCATAAAAAACTAAAATTAGAATACCATATGACCAGTTATCTACTCTTGGGTACATATCCAAAGGAAATGACATCAGCATGCAAAGGAGCTATCAGCATGTTGGTGCTTAGTGCAGCAGTATTCTCAATAGCTAAGATAAGGAATCAGGCTAGGTGTCATCAACAGATGAATGGATAAAGAAAATATTTTGTATTTACACGTGGAGCATTATTCTTCCATAAAGAAAAAATGAAATCCTGTCATTTGTACCAAAATGGATCCAAGTACAACACACTGTGCTAAGCAGAATAAGCCAGACACAGAAAGATACATAGTAGTCTTTCTCATAGGCAGAAACTAAAACTAAGTTGACCTGAAAGTAGTGATTACAGGGCATGGGGGTTACTGGGATGGGGTGGGGGTGAAGGTGGAAGAAGAGTAGACACGTATAATCAAAGCACACTATACGTGCATACGGAAATATCACACTGAGTCTTGGTGTGTACAGTTAATATGTAAGAAAACGTTTTCAACAAACTTTTTTTTTTTATTACAAGGATAACCTGAAATTTTCACATCCTTTGTAACTTTTGCCACCTTCACATCTTTCTGACCACCTCTGTTTTGAATCACTCTGTCGCCCCTGTGGTCAGAAGCCTGGGGATTCCAGTTATCTCCACTCAGGATCACTTATTAACTTTGCCTTTTAAACCAAAATGTAAATTACATCTTTAGAAGCAGCAAGGTTTAGCCAAAACAAAGTTAGCAGAGAGCAGCAGCAGCTGTGCAAGCCCGGGGCTCTGGCAGTTGCAAGAGGAACTGTGTGAGGGAGGACTGAGGTGAGGGTAATTATAGGGGTGAACTGTGGAAGCCGGCCTTTGGCTGCTGCCTCTATGCTGAAGAGTGGTCCCCAGATCTGCATCCCGCCCCCAGCAGAAGTGGGAATCCCTGTTGGGTGAGCGCTAGGGAATTATTAGCACCTGTCAGATCCCAGGTCTCTTGGAAGCACTCATGGCTCAGTGATCTAAGAAAACCAATGGCGAGCCTCTGTGCAAGCAAATAAAGCAAAGATCCGCACGAGCTTTTCAGCAATTCGAGACACAGAGCAGCATTAACACGCGTTGAATCAAGGAGTGGCCACTATTTAAAAGCCACAAAAAATATTTCTTAGATTGTTGACTATGGCACTACCAACACTACCATTTTCTAGTTGGCATACCTAATGTAGGTTGATTTAATTCTCCGATTTTCTGATTCTCTTACTTATCCTTTGTTACGGGTAGAATCATGTCCCCCTCAAATTCATATGTGGAAACCCTAATCTCTAGTACTGTATTTGGAGAGAAAGCCTCAAACATGACCATATTTGGAGATGAAGTCTTTAAAGAGATAATTAAGTTAAAGCGAGGCAGTTAGGGTGGGCCCTGATCCAATCTGACTGGTATCTTTACATGAAAAGGAAATCTGGATGCATAGAAAGACACCAAGAACACACAGAGGAAAGACCAAGTGAGGACAGAGAGAAAGTGGATATTTGCAAGGCAAGGATGGGGCCATAAGAGATGTAGCCCTGCTTGTGTCTTGGTCATGGACTTCCAGGTTCTGTAACTATCATAAAATAAGTCTCTCTTGTATAGCCACCCAGTCCATAGATAGATAGATAGATAGATAGATAGATAGATAGATAGATAGATAGATAGATACATACCTGATCTTTTGCAAACTAATATACTTCCCTATCTATGGGGCATTGACATCGATTAGTATTATGGTTTCCTCTATGTAAGAAAAAAATAAAAGAATGATGACTTACAGAAGATCACCATGTATCTTGCTCAGCTATTCCATGACCCTCAGGGCTCAGCCTCCTGCTGTCTTTCTGTTTCACCATCCAGCACTGGCTTGTGTGATGTTCTGGGCTTGCTGCTGAGTTTAGCTCAGGGAAGACACTGGCCAGAACTTGAGGGACAGGAGGAAGAGAAAAGTCTTCCTGGCTTGGCTGCCACGTGGCAGCATCTGTATTTCTGTGGGGCCGGCTGTGGACAGTGTCTGCATTTGACGCCACACCCGGGTTCCAGCGGTGCGTCCTTTTTCCTGTGCCTTCTTCTTCAGCATCGGTAGTGGTTACCTAGGGAAGGTTCTGATCTCTGGCTTTCCCCGCCATTCTCTTTGGTTTCTGGGTAATGTGAAAACATGTATAACCAATGCCCTGCTTTAAGTTCCATGAGGGTTGAATACAAAGTATGGTTTTGTTTTCCTCATTAGACCCTGTCCGATTCGACATCCATCCTCCAGATCACCTCATTCTCCAAACTGGCTGCTGGAACTCCACCTATCCACCTTCACCCCTCAGGGGTCTAAGTGAGGCCAGAAGGAGAAGGAAAGAAGTAGAATGAAAAGCCTTGCATCTTGGCTAACGCAGCTTCTCTAAACAACACTGTTAGAAAATCACACATTTCTGCTTATACCTCATTGGCCAACACTTGAATCGCATGATGACAAGCAACAAAAGAGTTTTCCAGAAAAGCAAAAGAGGGGACATTATAGTTTGTTCCGTTTTAGAAATTCTGACATTAAGTGCTGTTTCATTCAAATCGATGACTCTCACCTTCAAGTCTGTGCAATTATTGAGATTGTGGTACTAATTATATTACTCTGCTAATATCCCAAGTAGTTTACTCAAAAAACCAATAGTGTTGCATCTGAGAGCCACTGAAGGCTAGAGAACGGCTCAGGTTACCTATTGCTGCAAATCGAAGCATGTGTCTTGAAACAAATGTCCGTGATCTCTCCTGATTGGGGGTGCTGGACGCCAACGGGGAGTTCTCTCCTGGGGTGCCTCAGGGGTCACAGAAGTAGCCAGGGCCTCATTGTTTGAAAGGACCAGCCAAGCTGTTGTCCCAGAACACTGGTCTCTTGGCTGTGGGCCTCAGGTTCTTGAGCTGCTGACTTTATTGCACAAGCAGGGCCTCACCACAGGCTTGGGCTACTTGGAACACCAGGTCTGGACTCCAAGACACACATCCCAAGAGGCCCATCCAGAAGCTGCTACGATCCTCCTGGTTCAGCCTTGCGATTTTCCAACATCACTTTCTTCATATTCTGTTGGACAAACAGATTCAAGGGTAGAGGAATTAACTTGCCCTCTTTTTCTGGGAGAGCAGGAAGCAATCACATTAAATACACGCGTGTGAGATGAGAGATACTGTTACAGATTTGGAAAATAAGAGTTCGCCATGATTACTAAGAAGCAGACCTGTGACCTGTTCCCATGTCACTTGGTGCAGATGCTTTCCCTCACTGAGAACCAGGATCTTCTGTGGTTAAATGGAAGGACTGAACAAGATATTTTTTGCAGTTCATTCATGCTAAAACCATTCAGTTTGTGCTCATTGTGAACAATGACATCTGTATCTATCTAGCTACAGGTCCTGAAAACCAAGCCATAGAAAAGGAAAAGCTTAAATTGCTAGCAATTCTTATGATGTAGCTTTTAGACAGACCATGTAAGAAATTAGATGATTAAAGACATTTCACAAAAGCACACCCATGTTTGAAAGCTGTTGAGCAGCGAAGAAACGTTATCATTCCACTAAATTAAAAGCCTCAATAGAAAAAGGGAGCGTGAAAATGGGGAGCCCCCTTTCTCAACAAGAGCCGCCCTGTGAACATTCATTTTCTCCTGCAGACCTCAGAGCGCACAACGCCCGCACTAGCCTAAGGTCTTACTATTTTCTTTTTATTGGAGTGGCGCCACTGGAACAGAAAATATAATTTTATCATAGAAAATTAGAGCTGAAGGGGACCTCAAGGTCATCTTATCCAATGCAGTGACACTGGGCAGAAGAGTACAAATTATGTACCCCAGGGAGAGTGTGGTCTGTGAATTCAATGCTTCCCCAGCATGCAGCAGTGAGTCAGGCAGAGCTGTGGCAATGAGGTGAAGTTCTGGGCACAGACTAGCAGAGGTCCCCAGCCTGGAAAGCCAGAAAGTGCTCCATGGATTTTAAATGCTGGCATTTTATTTCTGTCCTCCCTTCCTCTATTTCTTTTCCCCTCTTCCTTTCCTTGCTCCCTCTCTCCCTCCTTCTTTCTCTCCATATCTTTTCCTCCTTATCTTCCTTCCTTCCTCCATCCCTTTTTTCCTTCTTTCTTTCTTCTCTCTTTTCTACCCTCCCCCCTTCTTCCTTTCCAATTCGTCCCTTCCTTTCTCAATACTTCCTAATGGATATACTATATATCAGAAAATACTCTCTAAATTACATCCTCTGGTCCTTACATCAACCCAATGAAATGTCTACATCCTAGTGTCCACGTTTTACAGAACACTGAGGGACATGGAGCTCTTGTGAGTTGAAGCTTTTGCGAAGATCACATAGCTGTAAGAGCAGAGCACCACAGGCGGGAGCAGCCCTGGATTGACTGATTTCTATTCTGAGCCCTTTCTTTCAGCACATTTTCTCTTAACTTTTAGTTATAATCACTTTTCTAATGGCTAAGATTTATTTTCTCCCTGTGTGCTGGGATCTGTGCCAGGCATCTTATTTATGGTATTTTATAATGTATTTATATTATTAAATATGTATATATGACATTGACATCCTATTTTATTTGATCTTCCTAATATTGTTGGCAATCCAGGTGCCTAAACAGAAGTAGAGAGGTTAAGTTAAGGCTCCAGGGTTAGGAAGCTACTTAGTGTTAGAATGAGAACAGAAGCCAGGATAACAGACTCAAATTTTTCAGTACTTGTGAGACATTTTCTAATCTTTACAATCTCCAGTCATCTGAAAAGACTGCACTCCATACTCATATTTTCAGACTCCTAAGAAATAAGAATTGATGTTGAAGATGTGTCTGATGCCATAGATTGTCCATTTGTGCGTGTAGAATTAACTCATTAATTCATTACAGCATACATTACATTTGCTGGTGCAGCAAATGAGTGCTTAGGCTAACTTCTGTGCTGCCGATGTGATTTTCTTAGCATGAACTTGGTTGATACGAAATGAAAACATTGGGTCGGTGATCTTACAGACTCGGATCTGGGATTAAGCTCTGTGAAGGAGTTAATTGAGTTCTGTGGTCGATTGGGCAATTGCCTTATGTATAAAATAAAGGGGTTGGACTAACAGTGCTAGGGATGACTCTGAAATCCATAGTAGGACATTAGCTATCCATATTTTCTGGCTGAAAAAGGTCAAACGTGTGTCTTTGGCCTGGGTTCCTTTATTCTGTAAGTAGGTCTTCCACCTTTTCCCTGGTGGGAGAAGAGGAAAAGCCTCTTCCAGGAGCTCCAGTCTGATTACTCAGCAGGGCTTTGCCCTGTCTCCTCCACGTTCTCAACCTCGCCAGAGACGCAACAGCCTCATATTCCTGTTGGGCTTCTCCACTTTCCTGTCTGCACCCCAGGGTGCTTCGCAGTGTGTATTTAATTTTTTTAATTGGTACAAATTTCTGTAAATTTCCTCATGAGAAATTTAATAATATTGAGACACCCATTAGATATTTTTACTGACCACAAATAGTGTATTTATAACATTGTACAGATACCAAGGACTTTATTATCCCAGGCCTTTTGGCCTTTGTGATATCCTGGTTTCCACAGAGGGGAAGACCTGGCACCCAGGTGGTCTAAATGATGTGCCTGGGTGGCTGCCTCCATTATCTCATGTCCCCAAGTTGTTCAGTGGAAAGTGGGCCTTCACGCATCATAGAATCCAGCCTGGGCCTCCATGCCAGTGATCAGGATCCAAGAATCACCCCATATTTCACATCACAGAATTGCTCCACTGGCCTGTATGAGGAGCCTGTAGAGATGGCTCCTCCCTACTTGAATGTAAACAGTCACAGGTGTTGTCCAGAGTAGCATTAAAGGAACCAGCTTCCCTTCACCATGACAAATGGCAAAAATGTGCTTTTCATGCCCCTTTCATCACCTAACCACAGCAGAGCTATTTTTCATTCTATTTCTTATGATTCAGAAACCCTCTCAGAATTGCACCCCCATCTTCCTAGAACCAAAGAGCAGGATGGAAACTTGATCAATAAACTCATTGTTTATAAAAGAAGATGGGTGCTAATTGGTTACTGCATCACTCTTCCCAGATAATGTCCACACATCAGAAAGATTTTCCCTCCTTAGACTCAAAGAAGTGACACTAAAGACATGAGTGCAGAGAACTTGGCATATAAGGAAGCCAGATATTTATTGGTAAAGTAGAGCCTTACCTACTGTGCAAAAGACTCCATGTAAACAGCTACTAGATGGTACACTAGAAGGCGAAGCTATTTGCAAACCATATTTCCGAAAAGGGGTTGGCATTCAATTACCATAATTACCATAGTGAAAAAGAAAAAGAATTGAATGAATAAGTGAATGGTTGGATGACTGTGTTTGTCAGAGCAATCATAGTCACTCGATCGCTGTATGATACTGGATATGACACGTACTCTCTCTGGCCAGCCCTCAGTAATATCTGCTGAGAATAGTGTGAAAATGTGAGATTCACACGAAATGATTACTAACTGTAAAACACTACAAAATGAGAAGTGGGATTATTATTATTATTATAAATTGTATTCATATCTCTCCACTTGCAGGAGAAATCATCATGGAACATCATTGATACTGACAAAATTTCTCAAGTATAGTCAGTAATAAAAATGTTTGATCATAAACAATGGGCTTAAAAAAAGCTTTTAGGTCCAGTGGTCTAATTGTCTCAAATAATATTCAGTTTATACCAAGTTTTGGCTCCATAAGATTAACCTTACTAAATGTCCTTGAGTAAGGCCTGACGTAGGGAGCATAGATAGACCCCAAAAGCATATGTGTAGCACGTGGGGCTCTTCTCCACCAGTGTCTGTGTCAGGAGCGACCTGACCCAAACCACACCCCTTCTACATCAGTTATGTTTGCAGTGACTTCCGCATTTTGAATCACATCTGCAAGTCGCAAGAGAAAATATGGGAAGAATTAGTGATCTCAGGAATCGGGCTTCCTTGTTTATCCCCCCAGTTCCAAGACTTGGCTTATTCACCCTCTTCACCCTGCTGAGCAAACCTTGGATGGCTCTTTATCAGGATGACTCTGCCATATTATCCCACACAAGTAAAAGGCTAATGAAGCTGTTGCAAACCATTGAGTATTCTACTCTAAGAAAAACAAGACTCCACCAAGTAATAACGGAGTTACACTGACCACTAACTCATTTTCGATGTCAGCTCCTTGGACCTGAACAGGACATACAGCCCTCCCCAACAAACGTCCACTGAGGGAGAGGAGTTTGAAACCATCCAGACCACACAGACACCATTCAGGGGAAGGGGCACAGGTCTCCCCAGCAAAAGGGCTTGCTCGACCCTGATGCTGCACATAGAGACATTGTGCGTGGATTTCCTCAATACAGGGAATACACTCAGGCTTAATCACCCTGGCAGGATTGAGAGCAGACCATGAAGAAAAGCATTTAGCCTGTGAAGTGTATTTTTATGTCAAGATTTCAACTTAAACGTGGTGACATCCAAGTTCTGGAGGTAGAAAGGGAGTCATTTAGGAAAGTCTCAAAATCCTTAAATTTATTTCACATTATAAACTCCGCCCCTGGAAAACAGCACTGTTGGTGTTTGGCATCTACCATTTTCCCTGAATGTGAGAAAAATTTAGTTGTATAGCTTGCATGCATTCTTTCCAGAAAGAAATGAACTTTGCACAGTTTATTTAACTTGTATTGATAAGTAGCCCACTTTTATGAACAGACGTCATCCATCACACACACAAAACAGCTATTTAAACACAACTTGTGTTAGTGTGGCTGCAGGAGCACACCAATGAGTCATTCTGCCCCGGAGGCCAGTCCGCAAAGCCACGGCCGAGGGAAACATCGACAGCAGGAAGGAAGTTTAGGTCTTGTGATGTGTGACCAATTTAACTTCTTCTGTTAACATACATCGAGTGACCTTGCTAAGGTGAACCCTAGAAAGAGCAAAACCCAAGGACTGGTGCAGACAGACAGTAACGCGGCAGGATGCTGTGAGGGACGGATCGTAGATGTGGGATCACTTTGAGGACGGGACTCAGTGACCTTCAACATAAGCAGCTTGGGCAGAGAGAAGCAGTGCAGGGCCCATTCTGCTTCCCCCGAAAGATACTGCTTCCTGCCTGCGCCCACAGCAGACGCCGCCTGCACCGAGGGGTGGTCGTGCGCGCGTGACCTTCGGCCGAGCTGTGCGGTGCCGCGGAATGTGCCGCGGCCTACTGCGCTTCCCGGCAGCGTGACCGGAACTTAAAAATCAGCAGCAACGACAACTGCTAGCACTTACTGACTGCTCGCTACATGCTTGGTACTCTCTCTAAAACATGGAAAGTATATATAGTCAGTGTATTTTTATGGTCATCCTGTGTATTGTTTTAAAAAGGTGCAGAGAGAGATTATACCCACTTTTCGGTTGGTATAAAAGTGCGGGGACATGACATAAACTGTAAATTCCGAAAAGCAGGAATGCTTCACTGTTTCCTTCACTGCTGTAAACTGAATCCTCGCTCGAAAGACTTTTTGCCTTTAGCCTCAAAGAAATGAGACTGATGACCTAAGTGTGGAGACGTGGGCACACCGGAAAGTAGAACCTCGTCTACTGCGCCGAGGACCCCGTGAAAACATTTACTAGAAGACGCGACAGAAAGTGAAAATATTTGCAAACCGTATACCTGATTAGGGATGAATATCATAGATTCTAATAACAGAATTATATACCAGGCGCTTAGCAATTATTTATTAAAGAACCGAATGAGTGAACGTATCTTTTCTATGGTTTCTATGCCAGCAGTTACCCAAATAATTGAAAGTTAGATATATACCAAACTGTAAGACCTTTTAGTATGGAAATTCCCTTTATTAAATATTTTTGTGAGCTGGCAGGTTGATCACAACCATCCTCAGTTTCAGTCACTCCATATTAATTTTGGTGGAAAAAATGAGAGGCACTGCATTCATTCATGAATTTTTTTTAGTTTTAGAGTTTTGAGTTTTGGGGGGTTTTTTGGGGGGCGGGCAATAGGGTCCCACTTTGTAGTTCAGGCTGGCCTTGAACTCACTATGTAGCCCAGGCTGGCCTCAAACTCAGTGGTCCTCCTGCCTCTGCCTTCCAAGTGCTGGTATTACAGGAATTCATTCATGAATTGATTTAAAAATAGTAGACAAATTCTATAAGCCAACCTCAGTGGAAGCTTACTATGAAAATCAGGGCAGGGAGTGATGAAGTAATGATTACGTCACACATGAGAAGGAAGAGGAAGAAAGAAGAGGAAGAAAGAATGGATTCAACTTCCTGATTAAATATGATACTGAAAAACTCACGCTGCAGTTCTTACTGAGTCTCCACGGAGGACCCCTCGGAGCAGGGGAGAGCCGTCCTCTCAGCGGTCTGCTTGTGTCGCTTGGAGAGGCCATCGGAGGCATCCAGCGTCTTGAAGAGGCATGCTGTTTCACGAGTTTCGGGAAACTTCTGTGCAGTACCGTCCAGTAAGTTTTCCCAGTATCATTAGACAAGAGAGACTGAGGCAACTACGTTCCGGGGAGACAGGAGGGAAGGCGGGAATGCAGATATGGAGACTGCACAATTAGACACTTCTTACAGCATAAGAGCTGCTTGCCCGGTCTGGCCGGAAATCTTTTTCAAGGCTATATGGGGCTTTCATGTCCCTGAACAGTTAACTGAAGGCATGTAGGAGAATATGGGCGAGTATTAACGCATTTTGTCTAGACCCCACCAGGTACCTCCTGGAGGTCTGAAAGCCAGAAGGAACCGCGGCCAGTTAAAAGAAGCCTAACTGAGACAGGACCTGAGAGATGAGCGGGACTGCTGTGGTGAAGGTTCCACCAGAAGGGAGGAGGGTCTGGAATTTCAGAGAGGCGTAGAAATGAAAATATATTGGACACTGACTCACTGGCTACCTACAGACGGGAGAAGCAGACAGTGTGTTCCTGCCCAGTGGCAAGAGGTGTTATTAAGAGGACTTGGCATTTATGCAGTTATTTATAATCTGCCCTGCTCTCAGCAGGAAAGCCATATTCTAAATAATTTGTGTAGTTCACAAGTAAAATTATAACTAAGTTGGAATTAAAAAGAAAAAAAAGTGAAATGTACCTCTTTTAGAAAGGTAATTTAACTAAGTTCCGACCTTCTGCTACTTTCTTACTGTTGCAAGGACAGTTTCATCCCTAGACATGAAAAGTTGAAGATCTCATCATGGTTAGAGCAACTTCAAAAATATAGAGAGGGAAAATATACATAATTACATGGTATGAGATTCTACATGGGAAAGTCATCTCCGAGGTCCTTAGGACGTAATAGTGCGTTTACCTTAGTTGGACGGCACCCAGATTTCTGTCTGTAGTCTGATTATGTGATGGTACTATTTATTTGAGATCAGAATACTGGGAGAGCAGCAGTTTAAGGAAAGAAAATAGTGACTAAAATTGAGGACCTGCAGGATTTGACATTCCTACGTGCCATCCAAGTGCAGATGACCAAGATACAGTTAGGCGGAAGAATTTGGAGCTCACAAGCGAGATCGGAGCTCCCTGAATGAGGTCCATGATTGAGAGGCAGCACACATGTTAGAAATAAAGTCATGGGAGTAAAGGAGACCAGAGAATTAGTGATAGAAGACTGGCAATAAGGTTTGAATGTATACTAAGCTCAGAGAGTCAAGAACTTGATGCGGCTATTGAAAAGATAAAGTGGTGATGATATGCCTCAGTGTAATATTCAGCTCCACAATAAAGTTGTGGATAGTCCTGTTCTCCTTGGAGCAGCTTCAGAATTCGATGGTAAAAAGCCTGAAAACCAAGTCGAACCTAGGAAATGTTGCTGCGAGCATGACTATTCAGCCTACATAGAAGATTATTCATTTTCAGATATTAGAAAGGCAAGCAGATAAAGTTGCATCAAACTGCTATAGATTCATTCGTTCAACAATTATTCTTAAAGACAGGATGACAGTATATTTCTTGCCATGGGGGTATTTAACATAGGCAAAGGGCAGACCTGCTATGGAGGAGTTTGCAGAAAACGATAAGCTCAAACACATGGGTAGGGTGGCAAACCCACAACATGCTTTCAAAATTGAAGTTCTAGGATTCACTGGGAATGAGAGACAGACATCGATGAAGTAAAATAAGTTTAGTGGACTACTTGTTCTCTAGTTTTGAGTCTAGCATTTCATAGTATAACCTGGCAACCCGACCAAACTATTTCAATTGAAACACCAGAGATTGGCAAAATGTTTGCTGAGGTCCCTGAATTCTGTAAAGTTTCTTACATTTTAGTTAATGTTCCCAACTAGAGTTTCTACCCACACATAACCAACGTGCCTCCATTAGGCAGATTTATCACATGCACATTTCAATTGACTGAAAGGACTAAAAAAATTAAAAATTTTACAAAACGAGAGCTCCAGGGCAAGCAGTGTATGAGTCATGGCTCATTGTGCGAGTTGGCACGGACAGTATAAACCAATTTTGAATCACGGGTAAGTCATTTTGAATCATTACAAGAATAATAGATTTATATTTCTGAAATACCCACTCAGGAAAAGGAAGGTCTGGGAGGCCATGGCAGAGGCATGGATTACAAAGAGCTGCCCTTCCTATCTCAGGGCAGACGTTGACGTAGACTTCATACTGCACAATTTATTGGTGATAGCTGCTCATATTCATCATGGTCCATATTTATATGCAGATTGTTAAATGTATCCTTCTAGTTTTATTCACTTCTTTGAATTGCATTTTTATATAGATAATTAAATTATCCCTGGCTTTTGATCACCTGTTCAGAAAAGGCCGAAATCCTGGAAGATATAGGAAGGCAGTCCCGACAGCTCGCAGCTGAATTCCATATTACACGTTGCTTCAGCTCCTACAGGAAAGGGCATGTATAAAATTATACCACTCAGGTGGCAGTCCCCAGAGAACTGTGTCATGCTTGTTTAGCTGGCTGTCTCTTAGGGCGGAGATAGAGACCTCTGAAATCAGCTTCGAGCTCAGTGAAGTGATAAGAGAGAGTTTTGGGTATATACACAGTCCTGTGCTGCTTTCTCCAGTATCTTTTCCCTAATACCTCAGTGTCAGGGTTTACCCTGGACATCAGGGAGAATGAAGAGCCTTTAGCAAAGAATTACAGGTGACCTAAAGGCTCTTGCAGTGGGAGTTGGGGTACCTGTGGGTCTAAGAACCCTAATTTGGGGCCTGAGGGTGTAGTTTAGTGGTTAGAGAGCACACTTAACATGTGTGAGGACCAGGATTCATTTCCCAACACATGCTCAGAGAATCTTAATTTTCTCTGACCCTGCCACCACCAGCAGGTGTCCTCCCCCGGTAGACAGACTGCCCGTTCCTGAGGAAGGCCCTCACCGCATCCCTGCCCCTTCTCCTTGGTGCACCTGTCCACAGACATTGGTTTCCCATAGTCTGAGGAAATGAGCTAGTGGGCACACAGCTCTGCAGCACGCGTGCGTTTGCCCATCACCGTCTCTTTCCTATTCACAGCTCCTTAGGGGTTTCCTGGGTGGCAGATTTGCTGCAGGGTGGGGAAGGCTGAGCTATAGAGCACAGTGATTCCCTGAAACACACTGTCTGGAGGCTGGTTCTGCTGATCAGCGCACCTCCCTGGCCATCGCCTCATTCCTCTATTAAGGGGCATGTCACTGCCATCGAGACGGAGGCACTGGCTTCTGCCATCACTTACACCAGTGCCACCCATGTCAGCCGTGGAAGTCTGCCACTGTGAAGTTCTAAGCCAGCTGCGAGAGGAAGCAAGTCACAAGCCTCAAAGCGTATGTGATTCTCTACATTGGCCTTGAAAGGTTATGCTGCCTGGAGGCTGGCTCACAATTCCATTATTCGGAAACTTTTCCTGGTATTTCAGGCAGGTGGTAAAGATGGGGAGGGGAGCCATCTGACTTAGTCTTTCATGATGTGGGGGAGCAAAAGGAACCGTGAATCTGAAGAGCGTGCGCGCTAAACAGGCAATGAGTGTGAGAGTTAGCACTGTCCACGGAGGGTATATGACCCCCAGCGACACCCAAATCTGACAAGATTTCTGAATCTTGGATATACTGTTTTGTTTTTTATACAAAAGTAAAATTTAATGTATACATTAGACGCAGTAAAAGAGGAACATCAATAAGTAATAATAAAATTGAATAATTAAAACAAGACGGACAATTAAAATGAATGAAGCAGTTAAAAGTTACATGAACGTGATCTCTCTCTCTCTCAGAATGCCTTGTGCTGTGCTCACCCTTCTTCTTTTTGGCTGTGGTAACTAAAACCACAGACAGCGGACTAAGGATAAGAGGGATCTAGTGTGTCCACTTCTCCTAATTTCAGACGTTGTTCTCTGTTTCCCATGAAAAGCTTCCTCATTTTCCCAAGAAAATGTTTAGAAACTGGGTGGAGGGGAGGAGTCCAGTTTGCCCCTTTCCACATTCAGAACTATCTTACAGGCTGTGCAAGACTTTTCTTGATTCCTCTCCTCAAGGACCAAATAATAAAAAAGCTTTACATAGTTGTACCTTCAGAATCTGCAGAATAACGTGTGGTACCACACAGTCGTCCCCGGTGGCCTCAAATTTACAGACCAGTCAACTTACAAACAAGATTTGCCCTAACCTCTTTTTGGTAGGTTTTTGCTTGAGTTTTAGTTTTTAGAAATTAGAGAATTTTTTTTTTGTAGAAAGCACTTTTTTTTAGCATTTCACTTTGTCATGATTTTAAATTTAAGAATTATAAGAATATACGGAATTCCATGATACCCTTTGTCCAACTTGTACTTCATAGCAAAATTTTACATAACCTCAGAACGATGTTCTAAATCTAGAAAGTAACACTGGTGCAGGATTGAAGCCTCTTGCCCAGTTTGCAGGCCTTATTTGAGCTTTACCAGTCGTCCCCACTAATGTCCTCTGGCTCCAGATTTAATGCAAGATCCATCTTGCATTCGATTGTCAGGTTTCCCTACTCTCTAGCCTAGACGGATATGGGTCAGACCATCAGAGGTTCGACCCTCAGGTTTGTGGTCTTCAACCAGTTGTAACCTTCTCCCCAACAAAATACTATTAATGTCTGTCTTTCAAGATACGAATGTTAGAGATTACAAACACAGTAAAAGGTTCCACGTATGGGCCAAGCCCATCGTAGACAATAAAAATGTATTAAGCATTCCTGATGGAAGGTGAGATAGACGCCTTTGTTCCAGTGTAACACTGGTCAGATGTCCATGTTTCTGAGTCGTTTGGATAGCCTGGTTCATTCATTCATTCATTCAATCATTCATTCAAAAAATCTGTACTGAGTACTTACCATATGTCAGGAGCTGGTTTTCTAGCTTCACAGAACTTATGATCTAGAGGAAGGAGAAAAAAGAATAAACAAATGGCAAGTATATAAAATGCAAAATTCTTATTAAAAATGGATGGAGAACATATTTATATGGAATGATAGAAGAAAACCTCACTCAAGAAGCCACATTTGCAATGAAACCTCAAGGATGGCACAGACTGCTCTAGGCAGAGAGCCAGAAGATGAGCGTTCCTTGTAGAGGAAACAGGAAAGGCAAAGACTCTAAAATGAGAAAGCGCATGGCGCTTACGAAATGGAAGCTGAGCTGGACACGGTGGCCCATGCCTGTAGTCACAGTTACTTGGGAGGTGAGGTGGCTGGGTTACTGGAGTCCATGAGTTCAAGACCATTTGGACAACATAGTGAGAGGTGTCTCCAAAACAAAGTACACAGAGAGAGAGAGAGAGAGAGACTGGGGGAGGGGGAGGAGAGAGACAGAGAGATGGAAGGTGGCCAGAGGGGCTGAAACACAGAGAATGATTGAAGAGCCACTTGTACATAATAGCCAAAAGCATTCAGCAAGCTCATTTGTATATATTTTTCTCTCAGCTAATGACTGTCTAGACTTCTGTTCAATTTTAGGCAGCTCTTGGAGTCATTCCTGGTGCATCCCCAACCAGTTCTTAGGTTAATTCTGCTCATAGTTCAAAGTGCTATTTGTTCCCAGAGCTTTCCTTCCTCCAGTGGAATGTGCACACTTCTAGTCTCTTACCTTCCCACACCTTCCCTGCCAGCTCTGTGCTGCCAACCTGGTAAAGATCTTGCTATGGCCCACTTGCTGATTACACGATTTTCACTGCTTAAAACAATCCCTAAGCATTTGCGAGCAGCATCCCTTCAGCACAGAGAGTTGAACTGTGAAAACAAGGTTGTCTAGTACCTTGAATATTGTCACGTTACATTAAAAGCACATTATGCCTGATTCTGCTATGCTTGAGCTCAAAGTGCTACAACCCTGTTGGAGGATTCTTCGCCAGCTAAACTGGAAAGGGCAGGCAGGTTTCTGTGGGGCCTGTTTACAGGGGTGGTCCATAGAGTTCCCTGGAACGCCTACTGCAGTGTGCAATGATGACTCTCTACTTTCCGGGTGGATGGCAGTGACCCGGGGGCTCCATTCTGGTTTACAGCTGCTCTGCCTCAAAAACATCAAATGAGAAGTCTGGAGTCTGTGAACAGTCTGTTTAAACAGGACAGTGGTTACAAAAGATTGATTTCCTAGTTAGGAAAGGCTTTGGTTTGAGTGGGAAATCTGTAAAAAGGTGTCTCCCTCTTACTCCCAGGTATTCCCACTGTTTTAGAAAGAACAGTGTTAATATTGTAGGGTGAACTCTACTCTTACCCATACACCAAAAAAAGTTTATTTGTTGAAATCCTAGCTCCTAAACCTCGGAGGTGACCTTATCTGAAGACAGGGTCCTTACAGAGGCAATAGAGATAAATTTACATCATTAGAGTGATCTCCAGTCCAGTGACTCTCATCTGTATTAAAAAAAAAGGAAATCTGTACACAGAGATAAACATACAGATGACAGGAAAAGACGCGGGGAGAAAAGCATCATCCACAAGCCTAGGGAGCTACCTAGAGCAGTCTGTCCCTCACAGTCCTCAGAAAGAACTGCCCCCAACATACACACAGCATACGCAGTGATACTGGACTTCTGGCCAAAATCTGAGATAATAAATTAATAAATTTAATACATTCTGAGATACTAAACTTCTGTTTCAGCCACCCAGTCTATGGTACTTTTTATACCAGCCCTAGCAAGCTAATATAATTATTTACAATTTGGGTAAAAGGAAAAATCAGCTGCCCCAAAGGACCGAAAAGAAAAGGGGTCTCCTAGTCTAATCCATCCCTCTACCATCCATCACTGTCACCTCCCTCAGCTCTAGCCAGCGATTCTCAGTCCTGCCGGAACGACGCTGCAATCGTCTCGGGCGTGTTAAGGAAACTGCATACCTGGCACCCCACGTCAAGCTGGTTAGACTGTGTGGACATAGAGCGTCAGGTCTGCTGCTTTTCAGAGCTCTCCAAGCAAGGCCCATGTGCAGACAGGTCTGGAAGCCGCAGCGTTAGTGGTCCTCAGAGTGTGGCCCCCAGAACAGCTGTGTCCGCCCACCTGGAGCCTGGTGAGCAGTGGAGACAGCTGCACCCCACAGTGGAGCTACCACTGCAGAAACAAGCTGAGGTGCAAGAATCAGCGTTTCCGTACGCCAGGCAGCGTTTTCACCATTTGGGCAGAGGATGCTAATACACATTCGCATTTGAGAAAAATTGGCTCGGCGTGTTCATGCTTTACATGCTCGTGTGGAGAGGTAAAGAGAACCTGAAAAATAATGCACCCATTTCCTAAAAGTCTACCTGCACAGAAGTTTGTATTCAACGTTAAAGTTACAGGCCTACCACAGGCTGGCCCAGGGACATCTCATTTTCTAAGTATCCCACTTGAAGAACCGGAATTTAAAATATATAAGGAACTCAAATAGCTGAAAGGAAAACCAAAAAAGTCCAATTTAAATATAGACAATAGGCCCAAATAGACATTTCTTAAGAGAGGATATATAAGTGGCCACAACAGATATGTGGGAAATAAAACGCACAGAGCACCAATGACCAGGAAAGTAGAAATCAAAACCACAATGAGGTGTCACCCCCTGTAGTAAGAGCGGCTGTTGTCAGAAGGACAAAAAGATAACAAGTGTAGCAAAAAGAGACCCTTGCATACTGTCAGTAGAAATGTAAATTAGTATAACCATATGGAAAACAGTTTGGAGGTTCCTCAGAAAGTTAAAAATGGAGCTACCATATGATCCAGTAATCCCACTACCAGATATATGTCCAAAGGAAATGAAACCGGCATGTTGGAGAGACATCTGCAGTGCTATGTTCATACCAGCACTATTCGCCATAGAAGAAATATGGAGTCTACCTAAGAGTCCATTAGCTGATGAATGGATAAAGAAAACGTGGTGAGTACAGACAATCTGATGATACTCAGCCACAGGAAAGATGAAATCCTGTCATTTGTGACAAAAGCAGTATAACTATGCAATCGAACTCAAGTGTGCTGTTTAAAACTGATGACCTCCTAGGAGCTAGAATAGAATGGCGGTTACCAGAGCTTGAGGACAGTAGGGGACAGCAAAGGATGGGGAAGGCTGGTCCGTCGGTACTAAGTCACACACAGATGCGGGCAAGAAGTTGTGGTGTGCGATTGCACAGTAGTGTAACTATAGAGAACAATAATGGTACCGTATATTTCAAGAAAACAAGAAGAAAGGATTTTGAATAATTTTTCCCCATAGAGAAAAGATAAATATTTGAGAAGCAAGATATGTTTATGCTGATTTGAATATTCCATGATATATGTATGTATGAACATCACATGATATCCCCTGAAATGTATAATTTTTATCATTAAAATAAATTTAAATTAAAATTAAAGAATTTGAGGCTTTCCCATTTCAATCTCCATCTCACCAAGACATACTTTTGGGAACAGGTTTCTCACCCTTCCTTGATGACACAGAAAACTTCCCAGGGCCTTTCCCCTGTCCCCTCCAGTGCCCCCATCCAGCCAATGTGGGGGACTTCCCCGCATCTTCTGTTTGCAGCCATCAGTCTCCACATTGAGGTCTGTGAGCCTGGGGCTGAGCTGTGTATTCACTCACCTGATACAAATGGCAATATTTTTTCCCAGGCTCACACGAATACAAACAACCCAACTGTGAAAAGATCAACGCATGTGTCTGTTGTGGCCAGTCAACTGCAAGTTATGTTTTGCAGCAGGGTGCAGGAAGAATTCGGCAGCTTTTCTCAAATCAGAATCATCTTTCTATGAAAGCGACAAAGATGAAAAGTCGTGGCAGAGAAAGTTTGCAATTAAAATACATCTGCGTCAAATTAGAGTTGTGTCATCGTGCCTGAGAGAGAAGTGATGTATGCCAGTATCAGGGAGAAAATCCAGAGCCCAAACATGATAGACTTTTGAGCAGGGCATTGCTTTAGGCAAAATTAAAGCGAATATTCATGGAGATTACTTATTCATTGAATGACAGCCCTGTCCCTGGCATATGCCTCCAGGGCTTACACCTAAGTTACACAGGCAGGCAGATTGCCTTGCCACTAGGTGGTCGGCGCTTATGTGGTGGGCACACTTAATGAACTTCCTCATCTCTGACCAAATGTAAATCAGACTTCTGCAGACTCAAGCTGATTTTTAATAAGCAATGCCGAGCCTCAGTTCTACTTTTTCAAATGAAAAATAAAAAGTAATGTAGTTTCTTTCACCTTTAAATGTCTTGCTGGAGAATGATGCAAACTATATTCCTTCCAATGAAGCGACATTTCAGGTTTTAATAGATGGTGAGGATGAGCGATGCTAGGACGTTTGTTCACTTACAAAATGCCAAGAATGGCCTCAGTTAAAACCACCTAGAAGAGGTTTGATGCTCCTGATTGGTCTCTGATAGCATCTACCTAAGAAAGAGGGAGGTGTTATATAGACACATGCATGTACACACACGCGCATACACACACACACACACTTATAGGTCTTGTTATATGAAGTTCCTTTTTTATCTCTATCTAATGCTTCTCCTTTGACTGTCAAAACATCCAAATGAAATAGAAACATAATGCTTATTTTTTCTACTTAACGAAATATTAAATGTGTCGTAATCTCCAAAGGTAGTATGGGAAGGAAAAATGAAGAGTCACGCGACTCTAAGTCCATATTGGTGTGAGATTTGAATGCCTGGATGTGACAGAAAGTTGATTCATATTGGATTTCTTGTATATTCTGGAGCATGTAATGAGTTATTGATCTGTGATAAACTAAGCTGACAATTTTTGTAACCAGTAAACCATCAGTACACCCAGTAAGTGTAGGTTTCAGTAATGGACTGTTACAAGCAAGCCATAGGTAAGTTTTAGACACATTTGCAAATTGCTGTTGAAGAAGGGACATACAATATATATGTCAGTATGATTAGAAATGCGCATGCACATTTGCAAGGTTCAGTTCTCTGCTCAGTCCAGTGGGACACATCCTCTTTTTTGGCAAAAAGAGGTGTACTGTCGACTCCAAATGTCAGCTGGAAGTTCTCCAATCTCTACCTCTCCCCGGAAGCCAGAGCTGTGCTGCTCTGAAATTCCGAAATTCTCCTGAGCCTTGGGGTCTCTGGCTAAATTCAAGCAGGTTGAGAGACTCCAGGCGTTGCTCTCAGCCTGCAAGCACCCCTGAGGTGTTGCTCTTGGAGCTTGCAATTCTCAGCAGTTATTTTTAGAACTCAGTGATGGAGCGCGGTGGGCGTGTTTCTCTCTGGTGCTGTCCAGACTTGGAGAAAGTGCCTAGTGACTACTCTTGCTGCCCAAGATGATGAGAAAGGAAGGAAGGCATGGCGAGGGGCTGGCATCTGCTGTGCAGCATCTTAGCAGCCAGGCACTGTGAAGGGCCCTTTGTCAACGACCCTGCCATGTGGATCTTGTTATTCCCATTTGTTCACAAGAAATGAGGCCCCGAGAGGTGGTTTCTTCACATGAAGTCACACAGTAGTGACAGAGCTGGCATCTGAACCTCTAGTCCAGGTGATGGCGGCACACGTCACAGACACAGTAGTGGTGAGAGTAGTGCCTGTCAACTCATAGATTCGTTATAATGCCTCTAACTGAGTTTCAGAACCAACAAGACTTACACACGTGAAGCTGCTGTCACCATCACCATCACCATCATTGTTGTGGCTGTTGTCATCATCATCCTAACTGGGTCACCGTGTGCCTCCTGCATGGGCCCCTATTACCGTGTGAGAGCAGGCCTGGTACCTCTCAGGTGCTCAAGACATTTTTATAAGAGGATCGAGCAGGGGAAAGGATGTATTTGCTGCTCTTCTCGGGTCCCCTCTAAGCAGACACCAGTTTCAATGGACATAACGGGTGCGAGTTTCACTTGTCCAGGAAACACAAAGGCAGTGCCCACCTGGGAAATGCGGGTGACAAGAAACAGCATACAGAGACCTGATCGGTCCACACAGCCAGAGGGAACGCCACAGGAAGCTGTGTCTCTTCACAGGGACACCCTGACTTGTCTTCTGAAGTTCAGCAGCCACCCTGCTCTTCTGCCAAGCACGAGCCCTGCCGTGCTTCTCCCATGACCTCCTCAGGACGCCCAGAAGTCTCACAATGATGACTCTTCCTCGACTTAACTCTTGCCTTTTTGCCTCTGCCACTAACAAAGTATGTGGCAGTCTCCTCTGTTGTTTTATTGTTGACTAATAGTCATTGAATTCTAAGCTTCACCCTATTTTCATTTCTAATTCTAATCATTTTCAGGCAATAATCCAATAAGCAATATTTGTTACAATTCAGACCCCAGGGCTCATTGAGCCTATTGTTTGATTTCAGTTGTCTTTTAGTATCTTTCTAAATGTCTTTTCCTATATGACAAAGCTCAGATGATTTGAAGTTAATTCTAATTAATGTAATTCTGTCACTGATTAAACCTTCCTAATTTTTCCATCTCACCCTCCCCAACCATTCCCTCTCAGCAAGCTGTATAGCATCCTCAACACATAGGACATCATCCCGTTTATGACACAGCTCTTCGGAGACTCAGTAACAGTTGGTGGGAAGCACTCTGGGTGTCAAGAGACTTGGATTCCATTCCCACATAGTGCTTCTCTAATTCACTAGGGCCAAAGGGTCTTGACTTCTCTGGGTGTCAATTCTCCCATCAGTAAAATAAAAGACTTGCTTATCAATGACCTTTAGAATCCATTCAGTTTTAAGTCTACTCTGTTAGATATAATTTGATATTTAACATATGCTTGTAGGAAACATGGATGTAGCATTATTTGTTTTTTCATTTCTCCACAAAATGACTATTTCCCATTATTAATATATGCAGTTAGTGAGATCTCTTTAGGATTATATATGCTTTGCATAATCCATGAAATTTAATAGTTGAACAGAACTCAGAGTGAAGTGGGAATGGCCAATAAACAGTGAAATGCAAGCGATTTTAGATGTTCCTACAACTAGCTTTAAGTAACAGAAGGAAGAGATGAGAAAATGAGGAAAACCGAGTTGGTGTAAGCTTAGGCATTATTTAACAGACAAAATGATCAGACTTTCCAATGGCAAGAACAAAATTTTGTAAATGCTTTTTGCTGCTACTGCAAAACCTCTGGCAATAAAAATAAAACTCTCTGAAGACTTCTTCAAGGCATGGTTACTAAAATCTTCAAACAGGAAAACTTCTCAGGAGGGAAATGAAAAGCATTTTGATATAGATGGAGTCTAAAAATGTGAATCTACCAAATGAGAAACATTTATAAACTCGATTATTCCCTTCCTGTCTGAAAATCACCTGTCACTGGTTTCCTTCCTCCATTTTTTCATTGGTGTACCTCATCTGCATATATGAAATAGAAGTGCATGGCACAAGGCATGTGGACTGTCTTGCTGTACGGATGGCAGGCATAACCAATCGAGCACACAATTCTTCCCTATCAGTTCTGTGCAAGCCACAGCATCCCTGTCAGTGCAGCCTCTCGTGCTACCCTCATATAAGATGACACAATGTACTACACTTGCGTGCCTCCCATTAACTAGAGACGAGCTAGACCCCTTGTTATTATGCTTCTCCAAGCACTGACATAACCTACTACCACCATTCCAAGTAGTTGCCATAACATTCTCTATTGTATTATTTAATAAATTTAAATTGGTGTGAAAGCAGAGACAGGTACAAGAGACGTGACTGATTATAGAACATGGAACACATAAAAAGCATAATCTCTAAATTTCTTTTTAACTCAAATTGTAGACAAAATTTACTGAGCAGCTGCTCTGTACCTGGTCCAGTGAAGACGAGAAGGGGAGGCTTTGCCAGCCTTTCAAAGGCTTTTACCACACCTACCCTTTTCAACATTATTCAGTGAACACCTGTATTTCTCCTCCAAAATTAACTTCCATATTATCAGAGGATTTAAGCAAAAGAGCAAGAATGAATATTTATTGCAAGCCTACTGTGCCAAGCACTGAGCTAAGTGTTTTCCCCAAACTATCTCATTTAAAACTGTAATACTCCTCTGAAGATAGATATTATCTCTCTTTTGTACCTGAAGAAATTAAAACACATCAAGTTGAAGTAACTTTTCCAAAGTCAAACGGCTGTTAACAAATTGGAGTTGCAACATAAATCTGTCTTTGTCTACATGCAGTAGCTCTTTCTACTACACTGAAACACCTTTATAAAAGATTGTAAACATCTGGCTCTCTGTTTAATTAACAGATCAGCAAACTGAACCTTGGAAACATAAACTACCAGCAACAATACAGATTAGACACAGACATTGTCCCTTCCTGTCACATCTAGACATTTACATCTGTTAAAGTTCCCTCTTGGATTTAGTATCAAGACAGGAGCAAAAGAAGAAAAATATTTGGGGGAGAAATGAAAACAAAGAAAAAGCAAGAAAGCTTAATTTAAGACATTCCATGTCCCCCCCTAAGATGAGGTACAAAGGAAGGGATGTCCCTTTTCCCTACAGTTTTTGACATGTATGAGAAATTCTAGCTCATGTAATAAGATAAGAAAAGAAAATAAAGTGTCTTTGTTCAAAGACATTATTGTTGTCTATATAGAATCCTGAAATAATAGACCAAAAAGTCCTAGAAATAATAAGTAATTATAGCAAGGTTTCAGAATATAAGGTTAATGTTAAAAGCCAGTTGCTTTTCTATATACCAACAATAAATAAGTAGAATTTGAAACTCTACTTACACTAGTACCTCCTAAAATAAGATATTTAAGTATAAATATACAACATATATACAAAGTCAATAGGAAGGAAGCACAAAACTATGATGAAACTAATCAAAAAAGACTTAAGTAAATGAAGGGATATCTCGTGTCCATGAATAAATAGACTCCATACTGCCAGGAAGTTAGCTCTTATCAACTTGCTCTATAGATTCAATACAATTAAAATTGCCACAACCTATTTTATGGATATTGACAAACTGATTCTGAGACTTATATGAAAAGGCAAAAGACTCAGATTAACCAACCTTATATTAAAGCGGAAGAAAGTTGGAAGATTCATATTATCTGACATTGAGACTTACTACAATTTATAATAATCAGGACAGTGTGTTATTAGCAAAATACCGACAAATGAAGTAATGGAACAGAATAAAAAGCCCAGAAATAGACCTCATATATCTAGTCAACTGATCTTTGACAATCTAACCCTAACTCTAACTCTAACCCTCACAGTAACCCTAACCCAGTGGAGAAAAGATGCCCTTTACCCTTTTCAAATGGTGCTAGAGCAAGTAGACATCCATAAGAAGAAAAACAAAAAGCAAAAAACAAAACAAAACAAAAAAAACAGCTAAAGAATCTAAGCACAAATCTTACGCTTTTAATAAAAATTAACTCAAAATGGATCCCAGTCTTAAAACACGGAAGGAATCCATACAACCTTGGTTTTGCAAAGATTTTCCAGATAGAACGCCAAGGACACCATCCGTGGTACAAAGAATTGATAGACTGGAATTTAGAGTGTATTAATAATCAAAATCTTCTGTTCTGTGAAAGACATTGTCAAAAGTATGAAAAGACAAATCCCAAACTGGGAGGAAACATTTACAAAAAATTTATCTGACAGAGGATTGGCATCCCGAGTGTAAGTGGCAGTGCCGTGGCCGATGAAGTTTATCCCAGGCACAATTATTGCTACTTGAAAACTAAACCTCGGTAATAAGAAAGAAATGACTGAATTAAAAATGGACTTTCC